>JANQBM010629313.1:0-15802 GCA_025594535.1 Erythroxylum domingense | reverse complement strand
AACACTTCATACGCAATATGTATAATCTCAATATAACCAAACATTCACGTTTAACACTAAAAACATGCTTTTTTGTAAAAATAATACACTTATAAGAGAGTTTACCTCAAACAACGCACGATAAGTAAGACAATAATCGAAAAACGCGAGAGAAGGAGTCGAAAAACTCTTCACCGAATGGTTTGTGAGGAGAGGAGAAATGAAGGCGCGAGGAGAAGGGAGAAGGGAGGGGGTCGGCGCCCGACTTATAGGCTCTGGATTACCAACGAAACAGAACATTCCATCGGTAATCTAGGTTTCCAAACAACGTAACCGCCGACAGTTATCGACGACGAAGCCCATTCCGTCGGTAAAAGAGCGCCAATTTAATACGGAGGAAACTCAAATACCGATGGAACAATAATTCCGTCGGTACTCTAGGTTTTCCTGCCAACAGTTGCTGACGGACATAACATTCCGTCGGTAAACTAGGTTTCCTGAAAACATTTACCGACAGACACAACACATTCCGTCGATGATTAACAGTTAACATCCATCTTCATCGAAACGACGATGTTTGTTAACAATTTGCCAACGGAATGAGTGTTCCCGTCGGTAAATAAGATAGTAAATATTGTGATGGAACAAGTTTCCGTCGATATATGATAACTTTTTTTCGACGGTAAGTTAGTCGTCGATAAAGCGGCGTAGCAATTCAATTGCATGAATAGTTCCCGTATTTTTTTCCGACGCCGTGAGTTTTGATTTCGCTATATGCCATCGAAGATTTTGCGCAAAAGTTTTCCCTACCGTATTACTGACAGATGTATTTTCCGTCACTAAATCACCCTATTTTTTGACGAAATTTTTACCGTCCGTCGGTAATTAGAGATAGAAATCATTCCATCGGTAATATTCCGACGTTAATACGTCATTTTCTTTTAGTGTGTCATCCATATTGTGTTGCAATGAGTCCCACTGTGCTGTCACTTTTTTTGCTCTTTTCAGATGACGATCCAAAGTTTCCGTTTCGTTGCTCTTTATTTCTTTCCTCTTATCTCACATAGACTTTCATTTTTTCCATACAACGGATAATAATTGATGCATGGGGTGAAATGTGACATGCTTAATCTCTCCTGTAATTTCAGATATCAAAAACATTTTAAAGGCATTGTAACTGGTTTTTATCGTGTTGAATAAATAATATTCATACTTTTTTTCTTAATGAATATAAAGTAGTTTACTAATGGTTTACTTGATATGGTTAAAACACATCAAATCTGAAGATATAATGTAAAATAAAAAAAATTAATTTGATATCTCCTAATTAAGTTAAAACAAGACCAACTATAATAGGAACATTTAACATGATGATTTCAATCCATTTAAGTTGAATAAATTGATATTTTAAAGAATATTTTAATGTTAGACAAGGAAAGTTGATCATTCTGAAGGATTTGAGATGAAAAAATAGGATGATGTTTGAAAAAAAATTGAAGACTTATTTATAGATATGCGATTAATTGTAAAATTACTTTTTAAAAAAATATAAATGTTTCTATAGCAAGAAGAGCTTGAGGTAGTGCTTAAGGCAACAAACAAAAGCGGAACTATAAGTCCAATTATTGATGCCTTTTGAATAAGGCAATAAAATTCATACCGTTAAATAAAATGATGCTCCTATAAATATAAGACAATAAAATTTCTTGATTAGGCAACAAAATAAATAATGTTGATTCAAGTTTTGACCAAGGCAACACAATAATTTCAAACTACAAAAATAATGTTAAATAGATATTGCAACAATTTAAGTCTTTATATGACAAAAAATTTGTAACCAAAAAACAATAATTTATTCTTTCCTTATCAATGATATGTTAGTGTAAAAACAAACTCTTATCATTAAGTATGCAATAGCCATATATACATTAAAAGCAATGTACATATATTAATGTATGTCTTAATTGCATACGTACTATCAAATATAAATGAATAAAAAATGTATTTATATATGTTATATAGTCCATAAAGACTTATAAAATTCAACCTTTAACATATTTAAAATACAAAAGCAAAAACTCGTTTACTTAAATATTCATCTACATTATCTTTCTCCATTTATGGAATGTAAGTGAATTAATCTCAATACTAAACAAAACCAATATGTATGGGCACTCCAAAATTCTTGAACAAGTACCTCCTTATCTACTCTTAATCATCATCTTCCTAGAAAAAAAGAAAAAAAGACATAGACTAGAATTGTAAAACTACTATGCACATAAATAGGTTGATATATCTAAATAATCAAATACTATAACTATTTTATTATGACCTCAATTTAATCAAGAAAAATAATATAGTCCAAAAACTAATTCAATTCTTTTTATACACAAATTTAAAAAAATGAACATAAGCAGTGGATCTCAACAAAAAAGATAACAAGATGATGTACATGTTGCTACTGACGCCTTTCTTATTGAGAATTCTAAGAATAAAGATGAGGATGAGGCATTAGACCAAGATGTAAATACGACCACTACCCTTAGCATGACTGCTTCTCCTTTGGATGCTGTTGATTTCAATTCCATGTTGCTACATCTAGGAGGCATTCTGCTATACAAAAAGGTAAGAAAAAAAAAACCCAAGGGGCTTCCGCCATTTATAACGGTTTTAGTATGGAACACTAGAGCTTGAACAATCTTATTGAAAGGAATGTAGTAAAAGAGTTGATGAAGGACAAGAAACTAGCATAAGTCGGTCTCCTAGAAACTAAAATAAAAGATCCTTCCTTACTTTTGGGTACACATTTTTTGGGAGCTATTTGGGAGCTATTTTTTAATCATATCTCATACTTTAATGGTCATGTCATCTGTCTTTTTAATGTTGATCTTCTTGATGTGCTAGTGCTATATGAAATAGAGCAACTACTATATATGTTACGTAAGTTTAGAACTTCGGGGATTACTTTTAAATTGTCTATGGTTTATGCATCCAACGTTGGATTTGAACGTCAACAACTTTGGTTGAGTCTTCAAAATATTCAACATAACATGTACAAGCCTTGGATAGTAGTGGGAGATTTTAATTGCTAGCTACACTCCTTTAAAATTGAAGGAGGTCAACACTTCTATTTTGGATTAACAAAAGAGCTCTCTACTTTTTTGTTACAAATGGGTCGACCTTAGTTCCACTAGTATAGACCTTACATAATCTAATAACCAACATGTTAGTATGCTTATTTGGAAAAAAATTGGATCGAACACTTGTAAACTCCTTGTGGGTGAATCAGTATGCCCATTCATTTGTTCATTTTGATGAAACGTTGTCTTTAGACCACTATATGTTTATTCAAAGGTTGGAAAAGTTGTAATTAAAGGTTAAGCCATTTAAGTTTTTCAATGTTAAAACTGATATGGAGGGATTTCTTGATCTTGTTCGCTACTACTAGAACAATGAAGTAAATGGCTGTAAAACATTTCAATTAATGCAAAAATTAAAACTAATGAGAGCTGTTGTCAAACATTTTCTGCGTGGAAGAAATTCCAACATTCAAATGTTGGAATTATGCCCATATCCCAACCGTTATGTAATTGATTGAACACATATGTTTGTAATTATTAACTTTGTTTAATAACATGACAAATGATTACATTATCATATTATGTTTATTGCTTTTATCCTAATATGATAAGTCCTTGATTAAATTTATACACTTGCCATCATAATAGAGATTATGATAATGAGAGTCAAGTCTTTAGGGTTTAATCTAAAATTGTTTTTGATCATAGGATCATCAAATAAGGGCTTTAATGATCTGGTTAGATCAATATATGTGTAATACTATCTATTGGATGGATATTAGTAGATCTCATTTACTAAGTTACATATATAGATGATGTATATAGAGATATGACCATTGAACTGACCAAACTGAGAATTCCCAATGGTTAATATTACCTATGAACTGTCAATTAGGATATTCTCATAAGAATTTAAATTTATATTTTTCCTTTGACATGAAATCATCATAGTAATCAATAGGTCACTTATTATGTTTTAATATCGGACACCTAGTGTGTAAACATGCTAGTTAAATGTTCATTGGATATAATTAAGTACCTGTCTTATTAGTGATGAGTCAAGATGGGATCCATCGACTCTAGGTAATGAGTTTGAGCTCTATGTTGTCATTGATCTTAATGGTTGTTTCAAGACCTTGGCCAATGTGAATGAATAAGTGAGGAAAGGAGTTCTTAAGTCATTCACCAATCATTAATGATCGACATGTAACATAGTTAGTTATCTATGACAGTTAAACTATACCTTAGGACAATCCGGAGTTGTAATGATGGAAGGTAATAATGCATTATCTTTAACCAGGTTCCGTCGTTGTAAAGTTGTTACTTCACACTATCCGGTCGTTGAGGAGTGTTGTTAGACACCAACCTTGATTAGTAATTATTTGGATTAATTACTACCAGCTTAGTGATGAACCTATGTAGTCACACACTTACGAGTGTAATATTTCCTGTTTATGATTATTTAATTTATTATGAGATAATTTATTAAATAATCTATATGGCATATTATTATATTTTTTGCTAGCACAGAAAATATAATTAATATTGGAAAATCTCTTGTACAAAATAAATGAATATAATAAATAGTTTTATTCTATTTCCTTTTATAAATAATAATAATAATAATAAGATGGTTTATGATTTTTAACGTATAAGAACGAAGAGAACAAGTTGGTTCTTTTATGTTTTACTTGCATTCAAAACAGTAAAAGCAAGAAAAGAGGTTTTGAACTTCTTACTTGTTCTATATTTTACATTGAAAACAAAAAGAGAAAATGAAAAGAAAATTGTTTTCTTAATTCTTGAAGAACTTTAATTTAACCATAGCCATATCAAGTGTTGAAAACGGGACGTATTTCTCAGTGTGGAATATATGAAGGCTTCGTATTTTCGAAGTTCATTGCCGGTTAATTCTCACAAATTCCAGGTATTTGTTTTTGCCTATTCTTATTATTAGTATGAACATTAAATGCAATAGATCTATACAGGATTGCAATTTTTTGTTTCTGCTGCGTATGCGATCCTACAATTGGTATCAGAGCCAATTTTCCTTTCACATCATACTTGAAAAATGCCAATGATTTGCATATTTTGTTGTGTTCTTTGTTGTAACACATACAAGTTATTCATTTAATATTGAAGTTATCTTGGATTCACTGCAACCGGTTTTATGAAAACGATACAATAGAGAAGTGAGTCTCTGTTTATTAAATGTGTAGAACTATATAAGAGCCTTAGAATTCTTTCATTTATTAAATGTTCAACCTATTAACAGAGACTAAATTATGCACCTAATTTATTACACGTACAACATAAATGAGTGAGTCTCTATTTATGTACGGGAGACAGATGTAGTTTTTCATGCAAAACTTATTAAAGAATTTGTCCAGATGTTTTACGCATAAAGTCTTTTGACAGATGTATGCATAGTGCAAGACAAGTTTGTCAAAACATTTGGTTATGTTCGATGTATACACAGTTTGAATACATGCATTTGACAAATGTTATTTTTTCCCATATGTGCACGAAAACTCATTAACAACTTTTGGATAGATGATGTGCATACGGTGTAATACATGATGTTAAAAGACATTTGGTTAAAAGGTTTTGACAGATGTTGTCAAGGATGTACACGGTACATTCATTAATTTAGCATTGGCCAAATGTTATCTACAAAAGATATGCACGTTAAATTTATTAATTATAGTGCATTTATTAAGATTGACATTGTTACATTAAAAGTTTCTTGTACAGAATGTTGTCTAACCAAATGATATGATCACTATTGTTATTAAAATTATTTTAATAACATGAAATCTTGACCTTTAAAATTATTGAGTTTATTTTGATATAATATATGATATTTTATCAAAAAGGATTTTCCACCCAAGTAGATCATGATATTTATTTTTGTTTACAAGGAATGACCTAATAACCAGGTGACTTATTGTTCAAGGATAAATAATATTTTCTATTGCATATGATGCATATGTGAGGAAAATTTACTTAATTTTATACTTTAGGCCTAGAATATCTAGGGAGTATAATATTAATTGATTTTCTGTCACTTGGATGGATAAACTCAACTATACTAATAGAAGTAACCTGATAACCAGGAGACTATATAGTATTGATCCTATTATAAATTTTATATGATAAAATAGTTAATTTATTACTCTTTAATTATGCATAAGTAACGACTTGACAACCAAAGGGCTCATTCATGTTTTAAAGATTTTACATCATTTAAATAAAATTCCATGTCTTAATGATATATGATTGTGTTCTTATTTTGGTGTTTTCTTGTATTAGATTTCTCAAAATGTCTACTATATCACTGTGAAGTATTCTTGATGCTAACAAGCTAGCAGGTTTGGTACCGCAATTTGAGAATTGTTCTCATGCATGAGAAATTTATCGATGTGGTCGATAAACCCATAAAGGAAGCGTCTCCTGAGGGAATTGATGATTCTAATGCATTAGATGCATATTTTAAGTAAAATGAACAAAGTACTAATGCCAAGTGTATTATTCTAGCATCAATGAGTTCTGAACTCCAAAGGCAGCATGAAGGTATGAATCCTCCACAGATCATTGAGCATCTTAAGAAGATTTATGGGTCACAAAGTAGGACTGCTAGATACCAATTATCTAACTCCCTATTCAAGTCTGAACTGAAGCCCAAATCTCCTGTGGGACCCCATGTTCTTAAGATGATTGATCTTATAGAACAACTTGAGAAGTTAGGGTGTTCACTAGGAAAAGAGTTGTCACACGATTTAATCTTACAGTCTTTTACTGATATTTTTTCATCGTTCATTGTTAACTTTAACATAAATAAGATGGACTGTGATATTTATGAAATGCTCAACTTGTTGATCGATTACGAAAATCAAGTAGCATCATCTAAGAAAGTGATGGTCTGTGAATCTAGTTCGTAACTCTTCTAAGCGCAAGTGGAAGGGAAAAAAGAAGCACAAGAAAAATCATCTTGCACCCAAGGGCATTTGGAACAAATCCAAGGGTAAGGAGAAGAAAGTTGACCAAAAGGATGTTGAATGTTTCTTTTATACAAAGAAGGGACATTAGAAGAGGAACTACCCAGAGTATTTGGCTACTTTGAAAGGCAAGAAACAAGATGAGACATTTATGCAAAATGTTTTCATAATTTCTTTAACTACTATTGATTCTACTAAATGGGTATTAGATACTGGTAATAGCTTTAACATCTGCAATATATTACAGGGTGTAAGGATCAATAGGAGATTGAAGAAGGGAGAAGTTAAGTTACAAGTTGGGAATGGAGCAAATGATGTTGCACTAACTGTAGGAACCATTTCTTTTGTTATGCTGAAGGGAAAGACTTTATTTTTGGAAGATTGTTATTATGTTCCTAAATTTGTTTCGAACATTGTTTCTATTTCATCATTAGATAAGCGTAGATTTCATACAATCTTTAGGAATAACCAATGTAATATATTTCATGGTGATGAGTTATATGTAAGTGGTTATTTACAATATAGTCTTTATGTCTTACCTGAAATAGTTGTTTATCCAATTATGAATGTTTCTGGTCAAAAAAGGAAGAGAGATAATCAAGCAAATCAAACTTACTTTTGGCATTTTAGACTTGGTCATATTGGTGAGAAAAGAGTAAACAAGTTGCACAAGGAAAGATGCCTTGGTCAATATGATTATGAATCATATGAAACTTGTGAATCTTGTATTAAAAGTAAAATGACCAAATCTCCTTTTACTAAAACTGGAGAGAGAGCTAGTGAACTTTAAGGACTCATATATACTGATGTATGTGGGCCTATGAAAGTTCAAGCTAAAGGGGGATATTCTTATTTTATCACCTTCACTAATGATATGTCAAGATATGGATTTGTGTATCTTATAAAACACAAGTCTAAAAGATTCTGTAGTGAAGTTGAAAAACAAACTAGTAAAAGTATAAAGGCACTAAGATCTGACCGTGGTAGTGAGTATCTTAGTGATGATTTTGTTGATTATCTAAGGCAAGATGGAATATTTTCTCAGTGGACTTCTCCAAGAATACCACAACACAATGGTGTTTTAAAAAGGAGAAATGGAACTTTATTGGATATGGTGAGATCCATTATGGGGTTCACTGATCTTCCTATCTTCCTATGGGGATATGCTTTAGAAGACGCTGCCTATTTATCAAACAAAGTTCCCACTAAAGCAGTCACTAAAACTCTATATGAGATGTGGAAAGGACATAAGCCTAACCTAAAACATTTGAAGGTTTGGGGTTGTCTAACTTATGTCAAGAGACTGTTGCCAGACAAGCTTGAAGTGAGGTCTGATAAGTGTAAATTTGATGGCTATCCTAAGGAAACAATGGGATACTATTTCTATCACCCTTCTGAACACAAAGTGTTTATGGCCAGAAATGCAACCCTTTTAGAAAGGGAGTTCCTTAATGGATGAAGTCATGGTGTAGAAATAGATCTTGATAAAATTCAACATTCTGACGAATCAACACAAGCTTAAAAGCATCTGATGCATGTTAAGCAGCCTTTACCTGATGTCTTGAGGTTGACACAAAGGGTACAAGCCTCAACTATTGAGGAGAATGGACCGGTTAATGAACCTGTCTAACAACTAGTGCAACAACAAGATCAAGTATAGGAAGAACCTATTAAACATGAGCCTCTTAGAAGGTTTATTAAGGATCGTCGTGCACCAGATAAATTAAACTTAATGGTGCAAGGTGACGAGGATAATCATATTGATGATATCCCACATATTGATGATGACACTCAGACTTACGAAGAGGCTATGGCAAGTCCAGATTGTAAGAAGTGGCTTAAGGCCATGGAATCCGAGTTAGAATCTATGAGAATCAACAAAGTATGGACTTTGGTTGATCCCTCAAAGGATATAAAACCCATAGGATGTAAATAGGTATTTAAGAAAAAGATTGGAGAACACAGGAAGGTTGAAACCTATAAACCCTATCTTGCTACCAAGGGATATAATCAAAAGGAAGGTATTGATTATGATGAAACTTTTTATCCTATGGCAATGCTCAAATCTATTCTGATTCTACTTGCTATAGTTGCATATTATGATTATGAGATATCGAAAATAGATGTGAAAACAATGTTTCTTAATGGAGCGCTCAAAGAAGATGTCTATATGACTTAACCTGAAGGTGTCACATTGTCATCTGCTCTTAATAAAGTATGTAAGCTATAAAGATTCATTTATAGATTGAAGCAAGCTTCACGAAGTTGGAATATTCGCTTCAATACAATAATCGCAAAGTTTGATTTTGTTAGATGCAAAGAAGAGCCATGTGTGTACAAGAAGGTTAGTGGGAGCATAGTTATTTTCCTAGTGCTATATGTAGATGACATATTGCTAATAGGAAATGATGTTCCAACCATGCAAAAGACAAAGATTTGGCTATCTGAATAGTTATCCATGAAGGATTCAAGAGAAGCAGCTTACATTCTTAGAATCAAGATCGACAGAGATAGATCAAGGAAGCTACTAGGGCTCTCTCAATCCATGTATATTGATACTATCTTAAAAAGGTATCATACAGAAAATTATAGCAAAAGTTATCTACAAATAGGCACTAGAATTTCTCTTAGTAGGGAGGATTGTCTTAAAACCCTATAAGAAAGAGAACGTATGAGTAGGGTCCCATATGCCAGCACAGTAGGAGCTATCATGTATACCATGACATGTACAAGGCCCGATGTAGCCTATGCTCTAGGAATAGCTAGTAGGTATCAAGGTAACCCAGGTGAGGAACATTGGAAAGTTGTTAAAACCATCCTTAAGTATTTAAGAAGAACTAAGGACCAATTCCTCATATACGGAGACTATGAATTAAAGCTAATAGGTTATACTGATGCTAGCTTTGCATCAGATAAGGATGATAGCAAATCTACCTCTGGTTATGTTTTCACCTTGAATGGAGGAGCAGTGAGTTAGAAAAGTTCTAAGCAAGCTATTGTAGATAATTCAGTTACTGAAGCACAATACATAGCTGCATGCGATGCAACTAAGGAAGCTGTTTGGATTAAAATTTTCTTAACTGAACTTGGTGTGGTTCCTTTGATAAAGGAAGTTATTCCTTTATTATGTGACAATACTGGTGCTATTGCACAAGCTAAGGAACCAAGGTCACACCAAAGATCCAAACATGTTTTGCGAAAGTTTCATCTAATTAGAGAAATTGTTGAATGTGAGGACGTTTAAATTCAAAAGGTTGAAGGAAAGGAGAATGCTACAGATCCCTTCACTAAGGCACTTGGATCAAAGGAGTTTGATAAGCACAAGTGGAAAATATGATTGAGGTTCATGACCGATTGGGTCTAGGCCAAATGGGAGATTGTTGGAATTATGCCCATGACCCAATCGTTACGTAATTTATTGAACACATATGTTTTGTAATTATTAACTTTGTTTAATAATATTGCAAATGATTATATTATCATATTATGTTTATTTCTTTTATCCTAATATGATAAGTCCTTGATTAAATTTATACACTTGTTATCATAATGGAGATTATGATAATGAGAGTAAAGTCTTTATGGTTTAATCTAAAATTGTTCTTGATCATAGGATCATCAAATAAGGGCTCTAATGATCCGGTTAGATCAATATATATGTAATAGTATCTATTGGATGGATATTAGTAGATCTCATTTACTAAGTTACATACATAGATGATGCATATAGAGATATCATCATTGAACTGACCAAACTGAGAATTTCCAATGGTTAATATTACCTATGAACTGTCAAGTAGGATATTATCATAAGAATTTAAGTGTATATTTTTCCTTTGACCTGAGATCATCATAGTAATCAATAGGTTACTTATTATGTTTTGATGTCAGACACCTAGTGTGTAAACATGTTAGTTGAATATTCATTGGATATAATTAAGTACTTGTCTGATTAATGATGAGTCAAGATGGGATCCATCGACTCTAGGTAATGAGTTTGAGCTCTATGTTGTCATTGATCTTAATGGTTGTTTCAAGTCCTTAGCCAGGGCAATTGAATAAGTGAGGAAAGGAGTTTCTTAAGTCATTCACCAATCATTAATGATCGATATGTAACATAGTTGGTTATCTAATAGGGTTTGATAGTTAAACCATACCTTAGGATAATCCGGAGTTGTAATGGTGGAAGGTAATAATACATTATCTTTAACCAGGTTCCGTCTTTGTAAAGTTGTTACTTCACACTATTTGGTCGTTGAGGAGTGTTGTTAGATGCTAATCTTGATTAGTAATTAATTAGATTAATTACTACCGGCTTAGTGATGAACCTATATGGTCACACACTTACAATGTAATATTTCTTGTTTATGATTATTTAATTTATTATGAGATAATTTATTAAATAATCTATATGGCATATTATTATATTTTTTTCTAGCACAAAAAATATAATTAATATTGGAAACTCTCTTGTCCAAAATAAATGAATAAAATAAAATAATTTTATTCTATTTCCTTTTATAAATAATAATAATAAAAGAAGTTGGTTTATGATTTTTAACATATACGGACGAAGAGAACAAGTTGGTTCTTTTATATTCTACGTGCATTCAAAATAGTAAAAGCAAGAAAAAGGGTTTTGAAATTCTTACTTGTTTTGTATTTTACATTGAAAACAACAAGAGAAAAAGAAAAGAAAATTGTTTTCTCCATTCTTGAGGAAAGGGTTCTTTAATTTAACCATAGCCATATCAAGTGTTGAAAGCGGGATGTATTTCTCAGTGTGGAATACATAGAGACTTCATATTTTCGAAGCCCATTACCAGTTAATTCTCGCAAATTCCAGGTATTTGTTTTTGCCTATTCTTGTTATTAGTATGAACATTAAACGCAATAGATTTATATAGGATTGTAATTTTTTGTTTTGGCTGCGTATACGATCCTACATCAAACACTTAAAGAGAGGCTTGTTTTAGCTCAAAATGCTTTCTATGATTAGCCTTTTAAACCTAAACTTAAACATGTTAAGATGACATACTTACACGAATATCAAGCTGCTCTTGAATTCCACAATTCAATTTTGCTGCAAAAATCTCGCATTACTTGGCTTAAAGATGGTGAAACCAACACGAATTTCTTTCACTCTTCTATATTGACTTGATGAAATTTCAATGTTGCGGTATAGAAGTGGGATTGAACATATTGACCTGGAAAATATAAAGGACATAGCCCAAAGTTTCTTTATTAATTTAATGGGCACAACTACTTCTATGCCAAGTCCTAATATTTTAAGGCTATTTGAACACAACATTGACCAAAGATTGAAGGATATGTTAGTCTATCCGGTTATAGCTCATGATGATAAACATACTATCTTCGGATTACATTCTTCGAAAGCTCCTGGTCCAGATGGCTTCAGTGCATTATTTTTTCAACGTACATGGGATATCATGGGTCAACTATTTACTGACACGGTATTGGAATTTTTTGCATCTTGCAAAATGCTTCAGGACATCAATCATTCCATTATTTGCTTGGTCCCCAAAAAATTAAATCTAAGCCACATGCAGGACTTCTGATCTATATCTTACTGTGCAACTATATATAAGGTGACATTCAAAATTCTTATTGAACGACTCAAGGTAGTTCTTTCGATTATTGTGAATCCTACAAAAAGTGTGTTTATTCCTGAATGTAATCTGGGAGATAATAGTCTACTTTTACAAGAGCTGATGAAGGATTATCACTAGGGTAAGCAACTACAAAGTTGTTTAATCAAGATAGATTTTCTAAAAGCCTTTGGTACAGTTAGTTGGAGTTTTATTCGAATATGTCTTAAAGCATTGCATCTTCCGGCCTTATTTGTTCAATGGATCATGACCTGTATTAGCACTACTTCATTGAGTATACTTGTGAATGGTACTCTCATAGTACCTTTCAAGCCTGCCAAGGGTATCAGACATGCCATCCTTTATCGCCTTACTTGTTTACGCTTTTTATGGAGGGTTTCTCAAGACTATTAAATTGAATGATTCCTTGCAATGGAGGATTTCACTATCATTGTAAACGTAAGGAACTTAACCTTACACACCTATTATATGTTGATGATTTACTTCTCTTGTCTGCACTACAACAAATGGGTTATTTGGCGACGAAACCATTTTCGTCGCCAAAAGTGAACATTTCGTGACGTAAAAAATATGTTGTCACTAAAACTTGACATTTAACGATGTAAAAATATAACATCACAGAAAGAAATTATTTAGCGATGAATATAATTTAATAGTCATAAAATGGCAAATATTTGGTGACGTTTACCGCTATTCGTTGAGAAAAACCATCTTTTGCAATGAATTATGTCAATCATCACTAAATATGTTGAACATTTGACAACGATATGCATCAGCGTCACTAAAAGTCCTTATTTGGCAACCAAAATTCTTTTTAGACATAAAAACTTTAGCATTTTGCGATAATTTTTCTAAGTGTCATGAAATGTCCAGTATTCAGCGACGATAGTTTTGTAATCGTCGCAAAATGTCTGACATACAGTGATGAATTACATAAAACGTCGTTGAATGTTTGCAATTGGTGACGATTTTGTAAATCGTCGCTAAATGATTTACATATGAAAAATTTTTAAAACTAAGTTTTTTATAATCTATCATAGTTAATTAATATATGTTTTATTCGACATTTTATTTGAATGTTTAGAACGTATTATTAAAAAAAAGTGAACATAATTTTAAATGTTTAAACACTTAAAATTAAGTAATTTGTCATTAGTATTTACAAAATTTGCAAAATAAGTTATAAAAAACTTAATTAATTTTATGAATGTAATAATATGATATAGTAGAAAAATACAGTTATAGAACAATACAGTACGAAGTTATTCCTAAAAGTTTCCCAAATCATATAGTTATAGAACCAAAAAAATAACAGTCCATAGTCAATAGGTCACAAGTTGACCTCTAAGTAGTAGATATGTTGTTTGACAAATTATTACAGATACAACAATAAATAAACTTAAAGCTGAGTTCAGTGATTGACACGCTAACTGACAATAATATATTTATTTTTTTGGATTCTAAGTAACGTGTGATTCGGTAAAGGTAAATGAGTCCCCAATGTCTGGATTCCCCAAAAGGGTCCTTACACGTTCGAACGTACCAATTGAAACAGTAAAACTTATTCCCTCAACTGTAGGGTTTTTTCACACCCTCTTGTAACGGCTTTTTCGCTATAGCTAAATTTGTAGAAGATGGAGTAAATAAGTCACTAAATTTGGTACCTAAAACACAATCAGTATAGAAGTTAAATATTTTCATATTAGTAAACAATGAAATGAAATAAAATTAGAGTGACATATTTGTATGAGCAAACGAAGTATTTGAAATTGATGAAAATTACAAATCAACCGATTTTTCTTTACGGACTGTTGTCACATCGCTCCCGCCTCCATAGGCATACATGTCACCTTCGAGACTGGAGGAAGCTTTAAACAAGCATGTAGTACAAACCATCAAATGTGAATATATATAATTACTTCATAAAAGGAAATGAGATGTACATAATAAGGAAAATGACATAGTTCAGATGATATTAAAAACCTTAAAGCAGAAGATCTGTCGTGGAAGGCAAATGATGATTTCTATAGATACTGGAGATTTCTTTTTTAGTTTTGGTTTGCTCAGCAGGGACAATTTTGCCACATTTCTCCCAATGGTATGAATTAGGGTCATCCAAAACTAGTCTTCATATCGACATTCCTTAATGAGATGAAACATTAAATACGGGTAGGAAGAAGACAAACATTAAATCATCTTACAAACTCAACCATAAACACAATTCATACATCAAATTCATGTGTTTCACAGGACTAAAGGAGAGCCCAAAGTCACATATGACAAGCAAGATGCATTTACATTAGTTGTTCAGTACGTCAAATCCAGAAACATATGAGATACAAAAGTTCAGTAACAGTGAGGTAAACAAAATCATTATACACAAACAAATTAATAACATAAAAATTAGAAAACATCATATACAAAAGACAAAGAAATCAACTTTAGGGGAAAAACAATGTACAAATCTACAAAAAGAACATCCAGATCTACCATAAAAGGATAAAAATCATAACTTTTTTATTTAACAATGGTTAAAAACTTGTATTCGTTGAAAACGTTGTGTTGAGAGCCAAATGCAAATATCACAAAGCATCTACCTAAAAGTAGACTACAATTTGTGACAAACCTAGTTTCACAAACAAAGACCCGATCTCATTATGTAAAGATGTAGAAGAGCTTTATAGCAGTACATGAAAAAACAGTAGATAATAAAAAAGAAGTGCCAGGAATACCGACTGTGTTTTGATGAAGTGAATGCTTTTGTTATGTGAGAAAGGCGTCAGCGATCAGTGGTATGTAGGAGAGGTTTTTGTTGATTCAGAAGGCTACTTCAACGAGAATGCTAAGAAGGCTTTTATGTTGTGTTTAGTTGAAAACCTAATACAAAACGATGTCGTTTGTCTAGTGAAGGTAAACGACGTCGTTTATTATTTGTTGTAGTTATTTTGAAGTAGTCTTAATTTATTTGCTATAATTTATTATATTTAGTCAATAATCGTCAGATGGAGCGACTAATAAATTGTTTTTCGCTAAAGGCTGGCGGTTCATAAATAATTTTAAATAAATTTATTTTCCTATTCTAAATAAAAAATAATTTGAATTAAAAATTTAGTGA
>JANQBM010629206.1:0-15803 GCA_025594535.1 Erythroxylum domingense | reverse complement strand
AGCCTAACACCACGCAACAACTAGGAGCATGACGTAAACATTATACACATGAAGGATATGATTTAACAAAATAAATAATGTTACTTGGCAATTCCTATTAGTTGGGTGTCAAATTCTGGGGCTGACGAAGAAAAAAGGATAGGGTTTATTGGGCTTTTAACATAAGAACAAAGAAAGTTATTAGGCTCAAAATGGGGACTACAAGAGATAATTCACTGGTAGGGATACTCAAAGAAATTGGATAGAAAAGGGTTACACAAACAATGCCTTAGTTTCATCTCAATGTACAAAATGTGGCTTTGATAGGAACTCAAATGTCATATTCTAGCAAGGAACACACTATACATGCACACACAAAGGAAATATGGAGTATATGTAATGTTTTACTCCCTCTTAAGCGACTAAAAAACCTCACAGTTAATTTTGTGTGGTGTATGTTATTACTCCTATAAGGTGTATTTTATCGAGGGCCTATTTGATTCTAAGTGTATTGGTTAGTTCAAGTTATGCTAGGATGGGAGTCAAAATAGATCAATTAAGCTAAAAACACTTAAAGAATTGAACTTTTCAAATCACATCAAGACAAGACTATTTAAGGTGGGATGTACTCTATTATACAGGTTAATATATGCATGAACATTCAAAAATGAAAATAAATAAACTAATAGGTGCAACTAGTTACCACATGACAATTTTGTATCAAGTAGACCCATCCATAACAACGTAAACAATACATGCAGAAAAGACAAAATGCAATTGACGCAAAATCACAGAAACACCAACAAATTTTTTTTATATGTAAAGAAAGTAGTCTCACTCCACACTTATAACTTACATTGTCTGCAATGTAAACAAAGACAAGACAATATAAATTAAAGGCCTGGAGTAAGGACAGAAGTTACCAGGATTATGGTGAAGGAAGAAATGGAGGGGGCTCGCTGCTGAAACTGCCATGGACTTCCCTCTTTAGTTTAGACAATTGTGTCCCCACATTTGAACTTTTCATTGTGTGTGAAAAAAATTGAACCCCATCTGTGCACCCCAAAACACCTGCCCTGTAGAGCATATAAACACTACAAAACAATGGGTAAACTTGGAGCAATTAAAATTTTTGTAGTTTCTTGCGGTTATGTGAACACAGACATATGACATGCTCATGTCGTATACCTTCCTTTAAGCACGGTCAGTTATGACGATCAATGCACTGTCACACACACATCAGTTCCAGACCAATTTTTAAGCACTGAGCACAGAATCAAAAATCGAAATAAATCAACACAAAATAAATGAAATAACACAAAATAAAAATCGAAGCTAAAAATAAAAAATTCCTTGGGTTGCCTCCCAAGTAGCGCCTTTGTTTAACGTCTTTGGCTCAACAGGGGCCACGCCTAGTCGATGCAAACTCGCCACCCATTCTGAATGTGTGTTGGAACCAACTCTCCTTTATCATGTTTAACCACTGTAATGCCTGTGTTCTTTAGAAAAACCTAGGTTGGGGTGACCCATTTGCTATCCAAAATAGCATATATCATATCTGCATCAAGTAACTTAAAAATCTCTTTCTTCACGATTTCCATCATTGGAGGATTTAACCGACATTGTGGCTGTCTACTCGGTTTGTAATCATCCTCAAGAAGTATTCGATGCATGTAGATCGTTAGACTTATACCTTTGATGTCGGCAATAGTCCATCCCATAGCTTCCTTGTGATCTCGAACTTCCCGGATCAAACTTTCTTCCTCCACCTTACTTAACTCATTTGAAATAATTATTGGAAGTGTGTCTCTAGTACCTAAAAGCGCGTATTTAAGGTGATAAGGTAGTGGCTTAAGCTCCAAATTTGGCGGTTTCACTACAGATGGCAAAATTGGATTTCTGGCAAATACCACATGGTCATGTCGTATCGGCTCTTGTGAACTGCACAACATTATTTCTTCCATCTGCATCCGGTTTCCATTCAGGTCATTTACTGCATAAAACAAATGATCTGGTAGCACCCAATTTTCGTCCCAGTTTTCTAACTTTGGAGTCGTCAAGTCCTCAGTTAAGGCTACCTGTAAGGCATCACAACTATAAAACTCCAAAAATTTATCAATAAGGGGGTTAACACTATTTATGGAAAAAGCAGATGCATAATCACTTTGGTGCTTTATTTCTTTATTGATATCAAATTTAATCACAGCACCATCAAATTCCATTGTCATGGTTCCAGCGTGCACATCTATTTTTGTTCTAGATGTTTTAAAAAACGGACGTCCTAGTAAAATCATGCCAGAATTTCTAGTATTCCTATCATCCATATTCAATACATAAAAATCAGTCGAAAATACTAATCCATCATCCTGAACTAGGACGTCTTCTAACACCCCTTCTGGAAAGACACTTGATCTATCCGCTAAGGTTAAGACAACCTCGTTATGTTTCAAAGGACCCAAATTCAAACAATTATAAATAGATAATGACATTAAATTAATTGAAGCTCCTAAATCGCACATAGCTTGCTCAATGCCTACATTACCTATTTTGCATGGGATAGCAAACATACCTGGGTCACACTCCTTAATGGGTAGTTTTCCTTGTAACACTGCCGAGACTGATTCTCCCATGAACACCCTCTCATTATCACGCACCTTATTCATGCATGTACATAACTCTTTTAAAAATTTACAATACCTGGGTACATGCTTGATTGCAGTCAACAAGGGGATGTTGATTTCAACCTTTTTCAAAGTGTCAAACACCTCCATATCATCAGTGGCCTTCTTCTTCTTTGCCAATCTAAGAGGGAATGGTGGTTTCTTAGGGTTAGGCCGCACAATCTCGATGTTTGAGGCTGCCATTTCTGTTTCTGTCGATACGATATGATCATGTCGTATCGTTTGCTTCGGGTTTGGTGCCTCCAATTCCTTTCCACTTCGAAGTGTGATAGCACTGACATTATGCCCTGGGTTTACTTCTGGTTGGGAGGGTAACCTACCCTAATTTTCCACCCTTGTCATCGCGGAGGCTAGTTGATCCATGCGCGTCTCAAGAGCTCCAATCCTACTGTCGCTTTTCTCAATAAATTTTGTTAACAACATCTTTAAATCATCATCGTTACCTTGCCTTGATTGTTACTGGTACTGTCGAGGTAGATTGTACTGCCCTTTCTGGTTATTTCTGTTCCCATACCTCAGATTATGGTGATCACGCCAACCCGGATTATATATGTTCAAAAAAGGATAATATTTTCAGTTGTGATTGCCATAATTACCCATGAAATTTACCATTTCATCCTCTTGTAAGGTGGGGCATGCATCGGTTGGGTGCTCTTGAGAAAAACGTAGTCCACATGTTGGAGGAGGTGTGTGGACTTGTTGCACAGTGTTAGCGTTACCCATTATCTGCTTTTTCAACAAATTAGTTAGTCTTTCCAGTTTAGATTCAAGGCTAGAAGACCTTACCTCATGTACTCCTCGAGTGGTCGTATTAGTGCGCGTGTTAAATTGTTGTGAATTTGCAGCCATAGCAGATATCAACTCTCGCGCAGGTTGAGGGGTTTTGTTCACTAACAATCCTCCACTCACAGCATCAATGAATCTTCTCTCATCTTTTATCAATCCTTCATAAAAATACTGAATAAGGAGATGTTCAGTAATACCATGCTATGGGCAACTCGCACACATCTTCTTAAATTGTTCCCAATACTCATACAAAGATTCAGAATCATACTGCCTCACACTACAGATTTCTCTCCTCAAATTCGCAGCTCTAGATGTATGGAAAAATCTCTCTAAAAATAATTTTGCCATGTCAACCCATTTATTAACTGATCCAGGAGGTAGATAAAATAACCTTCTTTCGCAACACCCTTAAGAGAAAATGGAAACACACGAAGCTTGATCTGATTTTCTGTAACTCCTCGTGGTTTAAACCCATTATAGATCACGTGAAATTCCTTCAAATGTCGATTTAGGTCTTCGGTTTGTAAACCATGGAATTTCGGCAGCAACTGAATACGTGCAGATTTTAACTCGAACCCATCATCCCCAATCGGATACTAAATGCATGGGGGTTGGGTATTCACAAGTGGTGCGAGCATCTCTCGTAGTGTCTCAGGATGTGCCTCTGCCATGTCTAGTTCTGTATCGAAATCTGACCCAGATGAAGATAAAGCGATCTGATCTTGTTCTGGTTGTGGCGTAGGAACTGTGGTGGGTTGTTGCCTACGCAGTCTAGCTTCCATCCTTAGTCTTTTAGCAGTTTTCTCTATCTCAGGATCAAACAAAAGTTCACTTACAAAAGAGGAAGGCTACATACAAAACGCTAGAAAAGAATTTAGAAACACAATTAAATAACTCTTTACACACAATTCCCCGACAACGGCACCAAAATTTGATAGGTTGTCAAACTACCAAAAATAAAAATATATTTCCAACTCTCCAAAAAACTAGGTAGCTAGTGGTGAATCGGGTTGAATCCATAGGGAATTAGTGCAGAGTTACTCAAATGCTCAGAAAATAGCAGATTAAAGGATTGATATCACAGGAGAATGTAAATAAACATAAAAGCAACTCAAAAAATTAAAGGAGAGCTATAGTGACAGATACGACATGAGCATGTGGTATCGGCACAAAATAGATCTGGACAGTAAATAATAAAACGAGATTAAAACGCAATGAATGAAAACCTAGCCAAGGTACTCTTCAATTCAGCTTGGAAATTCGATCATTGACATCATAAGATAAATTAGACAATTTAGATAGACAAAGTTATAGTCAAAGGTGATGCACTTATGAACCAATCTTTTCTTACTTTGTCGATAACTCGAGGAAACGCCCTGACAAGTTACTTCCCTAATCTAAAGACAACCCCCAGGAAACGCCCTAACAAGATTAATCTTTAGTTGCATTAAGAATGAAAAAGACCTTTGTTTTAACTAATAAATTCAGAAACGCCGTAATTTATTTAGTCAGATTATTTAATTCCATCGATTTTACCACCAACATACATCGTTCACAAGATAAAACCAATTCACTACTTTAATAGAGTAATATCCACGACAATACTATCCTATTCAGCAATTTATCACTTAATCAATCACACACTTCGTGACATTGAATAATAAATTAAGCAATAATAAATCTGGTTCAAGCACAGGAATTAAATAAATATCTGAATTGCATAAACAAATAAAAACATAGTCTCACAAATCATCCATGGCTGAATATCCAAGCACCTTGACTAGAAAAGGGCTTAGTTGTTCATATCTAATCTAAGAACACAAGAAAATAACATGAAAATTGAAATAACGATGGTGGCTGGCTACTAACTACTGAAAAACACAGAGAAAGAAGAGAGGACGTTCAAAAGTTAAAGCTAAAGTTGTCAGAGAGCAAAAGAGGGTAAAAAGAACTGTGATTTCCTTATGCCATAGGGAATTTATAGCCTCAAATTCGTAACCCTAGCCACAATTGGTAGAAATTTCCTAGTTAGTCTTCAATTTGGACTCTTCATTATGGCTTCCCAGGTTTTGTCCAACGTCTTCAATAAATATCCAACCTAAAATAGATGACGATTGGGCTTTAAAACTCGTCCATAAATTAGGCCCAGTTCTTGCCTGATACGACATGGGCATGTCGTATCTGTTTCCAACACGTAACTTCTCCAAAACAGCCCAAATTTCTTGCATTATGATTCCAATCCCCACTTTAGTCTATTGCACACGTAACAATCATAAAAGCACAGAAAAACACATAAATAATAAATAAACACATGCAAAATGAATATAAATTATCCTATAAACCATGCATGAAATGCAACCTATTAGTGTCCGAAGTCAACCTTGCTGGAAATTTGGTCTAGTGGATCATTGACACAGAAGCCACATGCCACATTTGCACTAGTAAATACCTATTGAAGGAGTTGAATGATGCTACTGATGGTGAATTTGTATACATGGGTAACTCCAATAAAGTTCCTGTTCAAGGAGTTGACAAAGTGATTCTCAAACTCACTTCTGGAAAAGTGTTGGCATTAGAAAATGTTTTATTTATTTCTGATGTACGTAGAAAGTTGATTTCTGGTGCATTGCTTAACAAAGTCGGTGTTAAACTAACCTTTGATTTTGATAAGCTAGTTCTGACTAAGAATGGAAACTTTGTTGGAAAAGAGTTTTGTAATGGGGGCTTATTTATACTTGATGTTAAATGAATGCATCTACTTCTTCTTCTTATATTGTTGAGTCTTTAGACTTATGGCACTATAAACTTGGGCATGTGAATGTGAGGTCAATTAAGAGGATGTAAAGCTTAAACTTGTTACCTAACAAGATCACTAATGAAATGGAAAAATGTCAAATTTGTGTTGAGGCTAAGCACTCTAAGAAACCGTTTAAGTCAGTGATTGAGAGAGATTCACAATTGTTAAACTTGTTGCACACAGACTTGGGTGATTTTAAGAATTGTGTGAGTAAAAGAGGTATGAGATATTATACTACCTTTGTGGGTGATTGTTCTAGATTTACTGAGATTTACTTATTAAAAATAAAAGTGATGCAGAGGAAATGTTTATGAAATACAAAGCTGAGGTTGAAAACCAATTAGAAAGGAAAATTAAAAGATTAAGGTCTGATCGAGGAGGTGAGTATAGTACTGATTTTCTTGCTGATTATTATACAAAAGTTGGGATTATTCATGAGTTTTTAGCCCCTTATACACTTGAACAAAATGGAATAGCCAAGAGGAAAAACTGAACACTTTAAGATATGATAAATGCAATGTTAATTTTCTCCAGTTTACCTGATTTTATGTGGGGGAAGCTATTCTTTTAGCTTGTTAAGTTCTAAACAGAGTACCTCATATGAAATTAGATCAACCCCCTTATGAAATTTGGAAAGATTATCCACCTAACTTGCATTTTTTGAAAGTGTGAGGGTGTCTTACTAAGGTTGCTCTACCTAAACATAAAAGAAAGAAAATTGGGCCCAAGACTGTTAATTCAATTTTTGTGGGATATGCCTATAATAGTGTTGCTTATAGATTTATGGTTAAGGAAGAGGGATCTAACACTTATGATCTACTTATAGAGTAAAGATGTAAGATCCCGTTACCCATATTGAGGCTATAATAGTAAATATGAGAGATTATTGAGAAGTTAGAAATTGCATTTCTTGCTCGTGCACTATATAGCATACACACACATGTAAATATTGAACTTTTGCACATTAAAATGACTGTACATGCATTCATTGACATTCCGGGTATAATTGATATTTGGAATGTGATTTTATTGGGAATTGTGGTTTATTTGTATTGAAAATGGAGTTGGAGAATATATTTGTTGATTTAGAATTTTTGGGACAATTTAAGATTTTTTTTGGAATTAAGGGTATTTTTAGACTAGAAAAAATGCCAAATGGTAGAACAATTGATGAATGGCAGTAGAAATAAATTTCAAATGACAGTGAAAATTTTTATATATGATATTGGGATTTAATGACATATGTCATTGAAATTTGGAGACAATTGGGATAGAAATTAGAGTTAAATGGACTAGTTTGTAAAAGTGATCCAATTAGGACCATAGGAAAGTGACAAGTGGCAGTGATAAGTGTCACTACTACTTGCCACTCCTCCCCACTCACAACACTCCACTTTTTTATTTGAAAGACCACTTTAAATGTTGTCTTTCACTTGCTTCTCTTCTTCTTAATTTCGTGACCTCCATCTCTTCTCTTCTCCTTCTTCATGAATTGTGTTTCCAACCTTCATCAATGTTGAATCTTGCTTCCATCTTTCAATTGCTACTTCCATCTTATTGTTTCTTTCATTTACTACAAGAAAACTCATCCTAATCCACCTTTAGAAGATGAAGATCGTGTGTTGTTTAGGAGCTAGGTTTGAGTGAAAATATGAAGATTTGGAGCTAAATAAGGTAAATTATGTTTTAAATATCATCGATATGGTTAAATGAAGCTAGAATGATGAGTACATTAAGATAGATGACTTGATTATGTAAATTTTTATGTGCGTATCGTGGGTGATTAAAAATTCATGTAAATATCTTGCTTTTGTATATGTGTATGATCATTAATGACCCATAAATTGTTATAGAGATAATGTTAAGGTAGAATGATCATTAGTATATGAGTGCAGTGAATTGAAGAATGAATGGGTAAATGTATAGGTTTTTGTTTTTGTTAATGATCAAACATAGATCATGAATTGTTTGTGAATGAAATTGAGTTGAAATGTAGTGGAGAAAGAAGAGTAAATGAAGTAGAAAAGATGATCTAGGTACAAGGTAGGTTAGATGTAAAATATTGGAAGTATAAAATCTGGAAAATTGGAAGAGAGCTGGAAAATGTTAACAGCAACATTTTCACTGATTATGCTTTTGTATTTTAAGCATAACTTTTTTTGTAGTTATCTAAACAAGATGATTCCTAATTTGGATTAAACTAGAGACATAAGGCTATATTGTTTATGAAGACATCGAATTTGAATTTTGTCATTAAGAATCTCAAAAAACTAACACAAAGTTGAGAACTGGGTGTAGCAAATTGTTCGATAAATGTATCTGTTTGTGTTCTATTTCGTGAAAACCATAAGTGGTGAGTTGTATGTAGTGTTATGAATCATGAACTAAGGGTTTAATGAAAGTGAAAAGGATAGTTATAGTGATGAATCAAATGAATAGGGATTTGAGAAATAAATGAAATCAATTTGGTAATTGAATTGTTAAGATGTGATATTGCATTAGAAGAGGTGAATTTGAGAAGATTATGAGTGAAAGGGATGTTAGAATGGATGTAGGAACCATTAAAGACGCTTTGGAGGGGCTTATGTTTCACCTATATCCGTTAGATGGACTTTAGGTCTGCTAAACGGACCTTCTCATGTCTGGAAAGACTTTTAGCCTCCTCTATGTCCTTTAAACGGATGTTAAGTTTACTAAACGAACCTTCTTGGGTCTGAAAATGATCCCAGCCCCCTTCATGTCCGTTTGAAGGGACATACATGTCTGTTTAGTGGACATTCTCGAGATAACTACAGTAAAATTTGATTTTTGACCCTTGTAACGGCAAAATATCACTTTGAGGTCTTCATGAAAGTTGTAGATATCGAAGTCCTCTTTGAAAACGTCCTAGAATGACATTAATTCAACTTCTACATCAATATTTATGCCTTTTGTCCCAAGATATGTTTGTTTATAAATGATTAACTTATTAAGGTTTTCCCATGGGATATTTAGACTTGATTGTGATCTTGAATGAGCCTAGTTAATGTTTGATTGAGCTATTAAAGTAAAGAAAGTGTATTAGGTGTTAAGGAATGATTCAAGGATCATGTTAATTGGTTATGAGACGTGTATTAAGGAAATGTACCCGGGATTGTCATTGAACATGCATTGTACATAATTCATATGCATACATAGATGTTCATAAATGAATGTCTATACAATTGTGATAAGTGTATATTGCATGATATAGACGAACATTTGGAACTTCAACATCCAAATGTTGCGGGGACTTCAAGGAAATAGCTTTGGGAGCAAATTGTGAGTAGCCTAGACGGTCTCACTTAATTATTGTTGTTTTAAATTCTGTTTGAATTGTGTTATGAATATGATTGTGTTGATTCCAGAAAATGAAGGTCCGATGATTCTGATAAATGTATGTGATATTAAAGTGTTACTTGTATGTGAATGAGAAGAACTAAATGCTTCTTGACATGATTGATTAAATATGAAAGATGTATTCCATATATGAATGCATGATCAGATAATGAGAGTTGTGACCTAAGTAGCCACCAAAAATGAGCTTAAAGCTCCCATGTGATTAAAAACCAAAGGCTCACTATGTAAAAATGAGCCCTGCATCTCTAACATATAAGAGACAGTATAAATGAGCCTAGTATCCACAATGGATACGGGACAGTTAGGCACTCAGTCATAACAATATAATCATTTGAAAAAAGTCACATGTGCATTCCATATAATTTTTACTAAGTATGTTTGATTGATTGAAATGCAATTGTCTGACTCTTAAATGAAATTGTGATATGTGATCATATATGCAAAAATGCAATGATGTGAATTATATGTTATGTGAAATGATATGTTGCATGAATTGAGTGAATCATCGATGATAGTTACATCATTTGAGTTTGCAAAACTCACCCAAAATTGCACATTGACATTTCAGGACCGAGAGAGGATTCTAGCTACTGACAGACCTATAAGAAGCATAATTCTTATATTTTTGTGACGAAGATATGGCTCAAAGGTCAGTCAGCTGGATTGAAGGATGTAGTTAGATTTTGTGTATTTCCTCTTACTTGTAGCACTTTTTGTATTAGGCTATGATGATGTACAATACAGATTTTTGAAAGCTACAATGTATGTACATTCAGTATTTATGAAATGAAAAGGGGAAATTTGTTTAAAATTTTTTTTGGGTGACTTTCTTGTAAGATAGTAGATGTCATGATTAACTAGGATAAATTACCATGTGAGAAAATGAAAGTTTGATAGTTAACACGTCGTTGTTAGGGGATATGTATTAGAATGTCATAATAATGTTCCAGTATGTACCTTATAGCAGTGGGGGTGTTACGCAAGAGATGCAATGTTCTTTGAGGATATATTTCCTATGAAAGTAAGTATACAAGTGCCTAGAGAATTTTTCCCTAGTTCTTCTACCAATAATGACATAGAAGAAGAGGAAATTGTTGAACTAAGGAAGAGCAAAAGAGCTAAGGTATCTACTAGTTTTGGTTCTTACTTTATTACTTCCTTTATAGTAACAAAACCTGAGGAGATAAATTATGTTTTTACTTATATTATTGAGGAAGATCCTAAAACTTATGAGGAAGCAATGAGATCTGTAGATGCTACATTTTGGAAGGAAGCCATAGATAGTGAGTTAGAGTCAATCATGTCTAATAAAACTTGAGTTTTAGTTGATCTACCTCGAGGGTGTAAGTCTTTGGAGTGTAAGTGGATTTTTAAAAAGAAATTGAGACCTAAAGGAACCATTGAGAGGTTCAAGGTAAGACTTGTGATTAAAGGCTTTAAATAAAAAGAAGGATTGGAATTTTTTGACACTTACTCTCCCATTACTAAAATTACATCCATAAGGATATTGTTTGTTATTACCGCAATATTTAAAATTCATGTGCACCAAATGGATGTTAAAACATCTTTCTTGAATGGTGATCTAGATGAGGAGATTTATATCATCTAACCTGAGGGGTTTAGAGTGCCTGGTTAAGAGCAAAAGGTGTGTAAGTTGGTTAAGTCTTTGTATGGACTTAAACAAGCTCCCAAACAGTGGCATGAGAAATTTGTAAGTGATATTTTCAAATATGGTTTCACCTCTTGTGATGCTGATTCTTGCATTTACGTGAATTCTGATATCAATGGTTGTGTAATCATAACTCTTTATGTGGATGATATTCTTATTTTTGGTACTAGTTTATCTGTCATTGATACTACCAAGAGTTTGCTAAAATCTTCTTTTGATATGAAAGATCTGGGACCTGTGGATTTTATTTTGGGATTCAAAGTTGATAGGACTTATTCTGGTTTTAGGTTGAATCAAACTCATTATGTTGAGAAAATTTTAAAGAAGTTTGGCTATTATGATGTGGATCCAGTCAAGACTCCCTATGATGCTAGTGTTGTTTTAAAGAAAAATCTTGGTGACATTGTAAAGCAAGTTGAGGATGCTAAAATTCATAGTAGTGTGATGTTCTTGATGAACGATTCTCATCCTAATATTGCATACTTTGTGAGTAGACTTAGTAGGTATACTCATAATCCTAATCAAGAGCACTGGAATGCATTGATTCGTTTGTTAAGGTATTTGAAAGGTACTATGCATTATGGATTATCTTTTGGTGGACATCCTCCTGTATTGGAGGGATATTCTGATGTTAACTAGGTTACAGAGAGTGATGATATACACTCTACCAGTGGTTATATTTTTACCTTGGCAAGAGTTGCAGTGTATTGGAAATCATCCAAGCAAATGTGTATTGTGAGATCAACAATAGAGGCTGAGTTTATGGCTTTGGAGTTGGTAGGATGGGAAGCTGAGTGGCTAAAGAATCTCTTAGTAGATATCTCACTTTGGGAAAAACCAATTCCTTCTGTATTTCTTCATTGTGATTCGTAGGCTGTCATTCATGTTGCCAAGAACAAGGCATATAATGGAAAAAGTAGACATATCAGATTGAGACATAAAATTGTTTGTACTTTAATTAGACATGTTGTAATTTCTCTAGACTATGTCAAGTCAGAGAAAAACTTAGCGGATCCATTTACACAAGCTTTATATAGGAAACTAGTTTCAGAGCATGCTAAAGGGATGGGGTTAATGCCAATTGTGTAGTAACCTCATGATGGACACCCATCTTGGAAAACCAAGTTCAATGGGTCAAACAAAGTTATGTGGTGACTATTTGCTTGTACATTATTTGCAGAATAATACCGAGATATTCATTATTGAATAGCATCCTTTAGTATGACTTTATTGTTTTACAGAGGTTGGATTATTTAATCCTTAATAAGTTTCATAGCCTAAGTTTAGGTGGTGTGAGCAGTACACACTTGATGGACTCACCTACGTGATTGTGAGGGGGTAAATCACCCTCCTATGAGAGTATTTGGCTATCTTTCTAGAGCGATCATAAGACTAGGACATTTTGAGATTGTTTATTTCTTTAGCAGGTTCTGTCTCCGAAATTTCTTAGACACCAGGTTCAAGATTTAGTTCACTTGGTTATTCGTCTATTTTTCTCTTAAATTGTTATATTTTGTTTCCAGTTTTGGACTAAGTGAGGGATTGTTGAGTGTTGTGCTCCAAAACTTGGGTAACGTTTATAACGCTCACCATTAAGTTGCTCATACATTTCTTACATTGATTGCCACATTTATTGTCAACGTTCCATTCTTTCTTAATGTGTCTTTATTGCCATTATCAACATATGAACTCTTTGTATTGTATATATGCAAGACACACCTTGTTATTTCGCAAGCCTTTCTCCCAACATTCATGATTCTCAAAGCTTTTCTCACACTCACCACTTTTAAAGTTTTTCCCTCACTCATGATTCTCAAACTACTTGTCCTATATAAGTCACACATCTATTACATAAAAATATTTCTATAATTCTTATCTTTTGTATTATGCCTTTGTGTTCATTTATTAATTTTTGGAGATAGTTCCTACTCTGCCCTTTGGAGTGTACCGAAGCTAGTGGAGAAGGCATTAACCTTGAGGTTGGATCCCGTTGTCTTGTTGCACCATAGAGGGGGAATTTTCAATTTAGGGTAGTGATTTTTTACAATGCCTTGCATTCAAATAAGTCGTTTCAATTTTACATTATTGCTATTTTCACTAATAGTGCTGATCTCCTGGTTCTATGCAAGGATAATTAGAAGACTTAGATTTATGTAAGGATAGGTATTGTTGGAACATCTCCTTTAGTTCCACTGTTTCTTACATTTTTTTAGTCTATGCTTCTTGGAGTTTGAGCTGTGCTTGCAATATGTCCTTATGTATCTCTTTGAGTTGATTGCAATTTCTCTTCAATTCTTTTCACATCCTGTTCTTCGGTCGAATGTATGAGGGAATATTTGGTTATTATCCATTCGTGATGTGCTCTGCTTTATAACAATAAGTAGATATAAATATTTGTTTATCGATTATATTGGAAAAGTAAATGAGAATATACAAGAAAAAAGTGTGACATCTGTCCTTTGTGTATGGTAACTTATCATTTATCTAAAGGAGTCAAAGTTTTTATTCTTGTTCTCTTCCCTCATGTTCATAACAAATTTAAAGCAAGCATGCTTCTTAACATAGACACAAGCACCTTGATTTGTGCCTTTTGTGGAATGCCGCATGTGCTTAAATCATGTTATTTACATTCTTTATGGCAAAATTATTACTTTATTCATCAAGATTAACCTTAACATTTTAAAATAAACAATTATAATCTTAATATTTAAAAAATGTTAAAATTACCTACTATAACAAAAATTTTAACTCTATTTATTAAATACCAGGTTAACAAAATTTTAAAATATTTTTTACTTTTTCATGGTCCCTCATGTCATGTCAGTGATCATGTGGCAAGATGAAACCTATTTTAAAAAAAAAATAAAAATATTTTATTTTATTTATAAATATGATACCTATCTTTTTAATTAAACATGTTAATAAAACGATCCGTCCCTGTGCATTTTGTTTAGCTCCCTCCAACCGTCACTTATTGTCAAAGGCAATCATGACCTACTTACCCTCGACAAAAATGGTAAGCTACATTGAAGAAGGCATTCAATACACATAAAAAACCCAGAAAATGGATCAAGTCTGAAAGTAATACTCTGCACATCCAAGAACATGCTCTTTCATAAGGACCAAATTCCCTTCTATGGCTATCGAGCTGGTGCATCAGAGTTTTAAAGCATCCCTTCACGAGATGTCCCAAAATCTAATCCAAGAAAAAAGCCCTTTAGTGTCAAAGGAGAACAACACAATGAACAATGAGGAGACTCATCTCATCGATAAGAACGTGTGGGAAAGCAAAGAGATAGTGAGAAAGAGATGGGCACAAGGCCACTCTCTTCCAATGACAAACACAACGAAGAATTGACCATTGAAGGAGATAACCTTTTCTAAATTGTGGCTCTTTATTCATTCCCTCTCTCTACTCTAAAGAAAGATTAGAAATCTTGCTCGTGGTCATCATCATAATGACCACGTAATCTTCTTCTTCAATACCAAAGCACTCTCTCTCTGGCTCTCTCACTCAATACCCACTAACAACTTCCTCTTCGTGCTCCCTTTAAAATGGTGAAATCATCAAACCTAGATCATGTAAAAAGCAAAGAATGAAAGAATACTCCAAAGGGGTGTCATATGAAATAATAGAAATAATAAATTAGAACGGAATATCTAAAATGCAAGGTGTCATGAAAATCACTGTTTTAAGTCAAAAATTTCCCCTCTATGGTGTAACAAGACAATGGGATTCGACCTCAGGGTTAATGCCTTCTCTACCAACTTCAGTGCACTCCAAAGGGAGGAGTAGAAGTTGTCTCCAAAAATTAATAAAATTAGACAAAGGCAAAATAGAAAAAGACAAGAATATGTGTATAAAAGGTGTTTTTTATGCGAAAAAAGATGCGTGCCTTATATAAGAAAAATGAGCAAAATTGTGATAGAGGGAGAGAGCAACAAGAACAAAGTGTGAGTCGTATATATATAGAAGAAAGAATTCATACGTTGACAATGGCAATAAAGACACAATAAGGAAAAATGGAACGTTGACAATAATGGTGGCAATCAACGTAAGAAACGTATGAACAAAAAATTGATGGTGAACGTTTTCATGAAATTAAGACAAACGTTATGAACATTATTCAAGTTTTGGAGCAAACGCCCAACAATACCCCACTTCATTCAAAACTTGAAACAAACTATAACAATTTAAGAGAAAGATAAGCGAACAACCAGGTAAACTAAGTCTTGAACTTGGTTTCCAAGAAAATCAAAGACATAACCTGCTAGAGAAATAAACAACCTCAAAATTCCTTGGTCTCATGATTGCTCTAGAGAGATAGCCTGTAACATCCCCTCACCAATAGGAAGGGCATATTGGTAAATTTCCATGTTTAGGATTGTTTATAGTGTAGTGACTTATTCATGCATTCATATATGCATATGAATAGTAAATAGTGAATATTTGCACATGAAATGTTTGTACATGCATGCATGACATTTTCCCAGTTTTTAATTGTGATTAATT
>JANQBM010628890.1:0-15805 GCA_025594535.1 Erythroxylum domingense | reverse complement strand
TGCTGCTTTCTTTGGACAAAGCCTGCCTTGGCCACAACTTTTGACTTGTGAGGGGCCAAGGCATGCATTTGTCAACAGGTATATTCACATTCAAAAATCAAGTGATTCCTACTCGCATTGAAATGTTTACACAAAACACAAAGAGAGGCATAGCCACCAAATTGTTGGTCCTTAGTCCTCAATCGATTTTTGATAGTCAACCACAAGCAAAAAGTAGCCGTAGGACTTAATATATGCCTACTTTCGTACCAATTCAGCCCATGGGACATCATCATGAAAATCTCTCGCTATGCCATGTGCTGATTTGTTAGCACGTTATCACTTAGGCAATAACTCTCTAGATAAAGGTGTATAAGAAAATTGGCTAGTATGAAAAGGAAGACTTGTAAATTGGGAAAGGAAGTAAACAACATGTGTTTCGCGTGTGACCATCCTTTAATTAGTCATGAGAGGGACATAAAAAAAAGACTTGAGAAAGAAAGACTTGGATAGTGTAGGAAACAGCGAACATTATCTTCAACAAATCAGGGAGAATACATCTAATATTGTTTCTCTATTTTCATATATTTAAACTAATGTTGATGATTTAGAACTATAATTGATTATTCAATTAAACGATCTTTAGATAATCTATGAGATACACAAATCAATTAATAAAATATCATCATAATAATTTTAATCAAACAAAAGTAAATCACAAAATATTGTTAAATTTTCAAATGAATATTTCTAAAATTCTATAATATATGTCTTTATATTATTTTTTTTCAAGTTAGATGAACTTAAATATTTTTATTATTGTATTTTTATAAATTAACCTTATATCTCATTATCTTTCTAATTTTAAGTTTAATTATTTAAAATTGTTTCTAAGAATTTTTTTTGTTCTTTTCTTTCAAGTTTTATTTTACAATTTTTGTAAACTTTTTCCAAATGAAGTAAACATTCTACCTATTTTCGACTTATTAACAAATTAATTTGATAAATTGGATTAATTATATAAACATAAGACAATTATAAAGCAAGTGGGCAATTAAAGAGAAATCTAGTGGTTCCTTTCCTTTCTAGATCCTTGAAAAGAAATGCGTTTGGTAATTGTTTAGATAATCTCTATATATGTGAACAGCTTGAAGAGAAATGGTCTGACAGGATAAAAAGAAGACTTGGAAAATTGAATGAAGTATATATGTATATATATATAGGTAACTTATAAAGTACTTATTTTAATAAACATCAAAGTATTTTGATCATAAATTAAAATTTGTTTCAACAGAAGAGGTTTATCTCAATCTTTTAGCCATTTGACAGTTACTGCGTCAATCACTTTTAGCAATAACTCCTTGGATCCAAGGACAAAGGTGCGTAAAGCAGGAAATTATATTTAATGAAGAGTTAATTAATAAAAGAATTTCAAATTTTACATAATTTTATAATTACAATTTGAATATTTAAAAAATAGTAATATGATATTCAAATTTTTTATTTTTCACAAAAATAATATGATGATAGTTTCGTGGTTAATAGAACTAATGTGGTAAATCTTATTAATTGAATTAAGTAATGTTAAGTATAAGTGAAATTTTATATCAAATTATAATAAAATAAAATAAATTAATATTAAAAAAGTAAATTTTGCTATAATTTGAAAAATGGACAAAGCTTTAAACCTTTTAAATAATTAACCTTTAATAAAATTTCCTTTTATCAAGTACTAGGATCTCATCTCATTAAAATACTATCCCTTAGGTCCATTTAAAACAAGTGGGCAATGAAAGAAAAATCTATTGGTTTCTTTCTTTTCCAGATCCTTGAAGAGAAATGGACTGGCCCGAGAAAAGAAGACTTGGAAACATTGGCAAGGTGCTTTCAACTTTTTTCCGGTGACGGTCCAATAATAGAAAAAAGTAATGGTCACTTTAATACTTTAAGACTTGGAAAAATACTTTAAGACTTGGAAAAATAAGTCTTTCCAAGTCTTAAAGTATTAAAGTTATTTAATACTTTAAACAACTTTAATACTTTAGTATATCATGATACTAAATTAATTAATGTTAGTATGACTCACGAGAAAAGAAAGATTTAGAATAATTAGAGAAGAAAAAGATCATTAGTAAAGTGCTTTCAACTTTTTTACGGTGATGGTTCAATAATAGAAAAGAAAATCGGTCACTTTAATACTTTAAGACTTGAAAAAATAAGTCTTCCTTTTCTTTTTAGCCTATATCTTTATGCGTCTTTGTCAGTTTAGCCTATGAATTGTTAGCAAAGTAATCAACACGGTAATTTGCCATTTGAAGTGATGACATGTAAGTTTATAACTTGAATTCTGTAACGTTGATAATATAATTATCATTAATTGAGTACAACTATTACAAGTTAATTAGCTTAATTTCTTAAATTCTAAAAATTAATTAATGTTAGTTTCATGAGACTCACGAGAAAAGAAAGATTTGCAATGATTAGAGAAGAAAAAGATCATTTATCTATCTTTATTGAAAACAAAAGATTTTTAGTTAATATATTCATAAAGGTATTGTTACCGGTGGATATTTCAATCGGTATAGTATAGAATATTTTTGTTTTATAGATCATTTTCAAGCAACATGTATATATTTTTTGTTTGAAATTGTTATTCTTTAATTTAGGAGATTTTTTTAAGAGAGATGATCGAGTTATTTAATTCTTAAATTAGTTGTATAATAAATAATGAGAATATACTGAAAAATATACAGGAAAAAATTAATAATTCTATTTAGAGACAATCAATGGTACAATGAATTTTAAAATAGATTATAAATTTTAAAAATGATATCATATAAAGTTAAAAATTGAAAAATAAAATATTTTTAATAAACCTCATGAAATCAGAATATTTAAAATAATTTGTCAGATATATTCATCATCAAAATCTCACATTTGGCAAGTTACTTGTTGAACGTATTAGTTGATGAAACAAAGTTGCAGACAAAGACTATAAAAAATATGAAAACTTGGAAATTTGAGGAAGGAAACAGACAATCATGATTATACCCTCTGTCAGTGTGACCCTTCATTCAAAAATTAAATCAAATCACGAAGAAATTCAAGTGTTTTGATCATAAATGAAAAATTGGTTCAATTGAGAAGTTTTATCTTTTGCCCATTTGACAATTTACCGTGTTGATCACTTTAGCAAAATGGGCTAGTAGGAAAAGGAAGACTTGAAAATTTGGGTAAGGAAGTAAACAACATGTGTGTCGCCTATGACAATCCTTTAATTAACCATGAGAGGGACATGAAAAGAAAGACTTGGATAGTGTAGGAAATAAAGAATGTTATGTTCAACAAAACAGGGAGAATACATCTAATATTGCTTCTCTATTTTCATATATTTAAACTAAAATTGATTATTCAATTAAACCATATTTAGATAATCCATGAGATACAAAAGTCAATTGATAAAATATCAATATAATAATTTTAATCAAACAAAAGTAAGTCGCAAAATATTTTTAAATCTTAAAATGAATATTTCTAAAATTCTATAATCTATAAGTTTTTATATTATATTTTTCTCAAGTTAGATGAACTTAAATATTTTATTATTGTATTTTTATAAATACAATAATATGAATAACATATATATGATTAATTGAATATAACTATCATATAAATAATTGAATATAACTATCATATTAATATAATATAACTATCATATTAATTGAATAATATGTAGTTATCACTTGAATTGTTTAATATGAATAACATATATATGATTAATTGAATATAACTATCGTATTCAATTAATAATATTGAATATAATTAATTAATTAATTAATTTTAGTATCATGAAACGTCAAATCCAAAGTAAATGAGAAATTTTGTCAAATGGCAAACAACCATGTTGATTACTTTCTTAATAATGCATAGCACAAAGATGCATAAAGACATAGACTAACACAAAAAAGAATACTTCAAAATTTGAGAAAGGAAACAAAAAGTTTCTCTAAACTAAAGTTGCATACTATTAAATTTCTACGTATCAACAAGACTTTTATTGTGTTGTTGTTGTATATTTATAACATTATTGTTCCTAGCAAATATTTCAACTAAATTTGAATCTTTTGTAATTAAATTTTAACTTTTTCGATAATAAAGATTATTAAATAAAAATAAATAATTAAATTTTATTTAATAATCTTTTTTAATTAAGATAATTTTTACTATAAAATATTAATTTTATAATCGTTTAATATCGATTAAACTTTTAAACATTAAATCTCTTATCTTATCGATTTAATTTTCAAATCGATTTTAAAAAATTGTCATTTATCTCTAAGTACTAGTATATACTGATCAAATGGTATTGGAAGAAATAACTTAAAAGACATAAGATGGCTATTTAATCACTGGTCTTTTAGAGATAAAGCACATTGAAAATTGAATGAAGTATTTTTTTTATGAAGTACTTTTATTTAATAGACAATGACAGCATTCGTGCTGATAATTTTGGGTCTTTTATTTTCCGTCAATACTTTTAATGTTTACCTGAGTTTTCTTTACCCAAAAAAACAAAAAAGAAAAAGAGATTTATCTTCTACTCTCGTATCATTTATCACCCCCCGTGAAATCTATGCAAAGGAGAATTATATTCACCAAAGTTTTACACGTGAGAGATTTTGATGAAAGTCACTCAAAAGTTTAAAAAAATATATTATATGAATTAATATTAACTTTTAAGATAATAAAATTCTTAGTTTCTTTTTTATATTAAAGTTAGTTGTTCACATCTCAGTAATTAAAATGAGAGTCCACGTGATATGACAAGTATTTTTAACAAGACTAACATTGGGTTATATTTAATAAGAAGAGTTAGCTTAAGTTATAAAATAGTAAAAAAATCAAATTTGGGTTATTTTGATAATTTAACATAAATTAGGAATTAAATTTTTAATGTTTTCATAAATAAAATATAGTAAGATAAATCTAAAAACTATTGAAAATTTTAAACACGTATAAAAATAAATATTTTTATTATATATTAACAATAAAAATATTACAAATCCTAAAATAATTATATTAATAAAATAAAATATTACATATCCTAAAATAATTGTAAACTTCTCTATATGATTTACTTCATAACTATTTTAAAATTTATGATCTTTTTAATTTATTAAATAATAAAATTCACATGTAACATAAATACAATATGTGATATCCAGGCACAAAAATAATAATCTAACATGATTTGTCACAACATTTATATTATTAACAGAGATTAGACTATTTTTGTTAAAAATTGAAAGTTATAATTATTTTAATATGATTTTTAAAGTCTGAACTATTATTATAAAATTAATTACAAAGTTTAAACTTTTTAATAGTTAAATCCAAGTTTTAAATAAGTCAAAAATTCACGAGTCAAAATCACCGATTTGACACATTACTGTATGATTGTGTTGATAACTTCGGTAATAACTCGTACAGGAAAAGGAAGATTTGGACATTTAGGGAAGGAAACAAACAATCGTCGTACCGTGTGTGACCCTCCAATAAGTCTTATTAAATTCTCTATTTCACTTACTCTATTCTAATCCTGATTTATTAAATCTCATCCATATATTTATATAGGTGTATATAAAAATGAATATGAATAAGATTTAATAGAATATGATAAGAACGTCATAAATAGTACAGGAAATCTAATCCCCCAATAAGTAGCCATGAGAGTAACATGAAAAAAAAGACTTGGATAGGGTAGGAAACAGACAATATTATGTTTAATAAAGAGTTAATTGTTAAAAAATTTAAATTTTACATAATTTTATAATTATCATTCAAAATTTAAAAATAATAATAAAACACTTTAATTTTTTAGTTTTCGTACAAATAATTTAATATTAGTCTGCCTATAAGAACTAATGTGGTAAATTACACCAATTGAGTTAACCAATGTCAACTATAAGTTATGTATCCAAATTCTTATTTCTCTTTCCTCTCTTTATAATTTTTTTAATTATAAGAAATATTGATCTTTTAAGCGATGTAATTTTTCTTTCAATAATAAAGAAAGAGGTGAATTGCATATATTTAATTTCTGTCTTATTTAAAAATTAGTGAATCAGTTGTATATTGTAATAAATGAGTATAGAAAATGTATATAGTGCTAATAGTGGTGATGATGATGATGATAGAAAAGAGAGATAAAATTAACCTATAATCTCTCTATTAATTACAAAGAGAGAAGCAAAGTTGCACATTTTTATATTTCCTTAAACTTTCGTATTTTAGTGAGATTTTTATTGAAATGTTGTTGTTATTGTTTTAAATTGATTTATATTAGTTCAAGTAAATAACTTTTGACTTATGTCCACTTTTCAAGTTTCACTTAAAATTTTATTACATTTATTTTTAATAGGTAAAGAAACGTATATAACAAGTAACTCGTTACATTCCAAATTAAGCTAATGCGTATCTTAATTTTATTAATTATATCAATTGTACAATCATACATTTATAATTATAATGATAATATTTATTTTCATTCTTTATTATATTTATTCATATTACTATTATTGTTCCTTTATGCGAACCAACCGTCTCCTTATATATATTATATCATACTCGTATGCATATTTTAACTTTTCAAGACTCTTATCAACTGTTTATATGTCCAAGATTGCTCTCATAATTCACATGCAGTTCATTTATATTCAAAATAATCTAAAATAATCATTAGAAATAAAAACTACTGCTCGTAACTATAGTATTGCTTAATTCACCCAAAAAAAAAACTATAATATTGCTTAACCATTTCACATATTGATCAAACATTTTATCATATTATCATGATTTACTTATCTTCTAACTTCATTATGATATAACTACTAACATCATCAACATTAAAATTCATTAATAATGAAATATTTTGGATTTTGTGACCTTATTAATTTTATAGTAACTTCCAAATATAATTATTATCTATGTGCACTTCTAATGTTTGAGCTTTCTTCCAAATATAATTATTAAACCAGCTGCTGCCGCTGGAGCCCAAACTCGACCCAAAACTTGCTTGGATTTGAGGCAACCCAGTTTAAACTTGAGTCCAATGCGGCTTAGTCCAAACCATTTTTCTAATAACAACATTGTCTTATATAAAACGCTACAGTGTGTCAGCCTCAGGCTATGCTGAGTCTAGGAAGTCTGGGACGAGGCTTTATTTTTTTAAAACATTTGGGCTCATTGACCCAAAACATTTGTTTGCTACTAAAATTGGCTAACTGAGGACTAATTCGGGCGGGTAAGGACCCGAATTCGAAATGCTTCCCTTTCTCTTGAATTCCGCTTATCACCCATTGTCATTCCATCTCCGTTCCTGCTCGTTGTCTCTCCGGCGTATCCCGTTTTTCAGGTCAGTGTCTCCTGCGTCCCTCGATATATCTTGTTTATTCTCTTAATTTTTCATGAACATTTCGTTTTCTTCTTTTATTATCTTTAATTCGAAATCTTGCATATGCAAACTGATTCATTCATTCTTCTGCAACCGCGATGATTTTGAATGTTTGAATAGGTGAATTCATTATACTTTTCACTGACCTAGGATAATTGGAGAAGTGGGTGATTGGTGTATTGGGTTATTGGTTCAAGTTTCAAGGCGGTTGATTTTGTTACCGGGTGTTCTGCTTTTGGTTTCTATTGAATGCATTAATCATGAGTGGAGATAATTTCTCAGACAGGGTTTCCAAATCGCGAGGGGATTTGGAAGATTTGACTAATCGGCCCTCTAGAAGGAAGTTACGGATGGTTTAGGGATTAAATATATAGATAGGTATGGTGAAAACGTAGGGAGTGAAGCTCAGAATTCAGATTTTCCAAAACAAGTGTGCATAAGAGTTGAGAATCTGGCGAAGAAGCGTAAATTGGAAGTTGATATTGGTAACTTGAAAAGGAAGCAATCTTGCAATGTCCCACAGGAGAATGTCCCGTCCCTTTACATCAATGAGCAAACTGAAATTAAAGGACCTGAATTTGTTGATGATAGTGTTGAATTGGTGAAGGATTGCACATCAAGAGAGAGTTGTACTTCAAGTGGTTCCATCGCCCCAAATTCAGGCCCGTGCAAGAAAGGGAATGATGACGTAGTCGTGCTCGCTTCTGATGATACAACCAGCAACTTGAAAGTTCAAGGATTTGCTGTTCATGTTGGTCCTAATGTTGACAAGGATCACAGTCGTGGTAGTTTGCCAACTAGCAACTGTGATTCTGTAGAGTGGTCGAAGCTGCCGGAGTCTCAGGAATCCATATGTTTTGGGTTCACTAGATGCACAACTCTCAAGTCGGGGGATTATGCTAATCTGGATACGGGTGCAGACTTGCTTAAAGCTTGTTCTTGTTCTTTTTGCTTGAAAGGCGACCTTAACCTTCACTTTTTATGAGCAATTTGATCAATGCAGTATTGGTTATTGATAAAGTAGACCTGCTGAATATGATATCTTTGTTCTTCAATGTGGGAATCAGCTACTTATATGTGGTCGGACCTACATTACCAGGACATTAAAGGTTGAATAGCAGGTGAGTTTTAGTAGGATAAGTCACACATTACTTGGATTGGCATTTTCACTGTTTCAATCCTTTAATTTGTTGCTAATTTCCCTGTTTCCAATTCTGTAGTGGTGAGGAAGAGTCGGAAAGAAGCCAACATCTTGGTCAACAAATTTTCCAAAGGAAAGCAGTCTGAGGTAGGACCAAGGAAAATCTAACAAACCCTTGAAAATAGAATCTGACTCAAGAGTCAGTGGAGGTCCCTGTTTCATCACATGGATGGTGTATTTGATCAGGAAAGCAGTCAGCTTGTAAGTGCAGCTACTATCGCTTACTTATTTGCATTTAAAAATACTTCCATCAATTTCAGTCCTGGCGATTGATTCAAATGAACTTGCTCTATTAATTTATCTGTAGTTGAGGTGTCCTTTTAAGTTATAATGTGGTGATTTATAGTTTACCTTTCTTCTGTGTTATGAACCTTCAACTTTTACCCTGATATGTGAGGAATATCTCATATCTATTATGCAGGAAGCTAATTTTCTCGTGCTCAGAGATTTGAGAGAAAATTGCAAAATGAATCTTGAGGAGGCCACTGGCATGCCTTCAGACAAAACTTAGTGAATAACATACTTTGGTGATTGTAAGATTATCTTACGGTCTCAACTATTAGGAGTCATCCAAGGGGCATCCATTCATCAGGTGGCTCCCCTGCAGCTATGTTTGCTCCTATACAGTGGCATCGAGATTGAAGCTTTTTAACTTCTGTAGCTCTATCTGTACTTAACCTTTGTATATCTTTTGTTGTGCTTATCACCTACATGGTCAAAATTTGTGTTCTATCAAGCATGAAAACCAGCTTCTCAATAGCCTCTTAGGGTAATTAATGATCAGCTGGATTATGAATATTTTGGTGCTAAACTGAGCTTTCTTCAGCATTATACAATACCAATATTTGAGTGTTGCATTTTTCTTTAGCAGTTAATACAAGCCTGTTGAATTCCTCTTAACCTTTTAAGCGGATAAAATCGATCAATTGATTGGTACGTAGCACGTGAGATTAGGACAAACTGATGTAACATGATCTTTTGTTTTCTTCGGAGAACTGCATGCCAATTCTTATCTTTGATGGGTCAATTCCTACATTTCCTATATGCTACAATTAAATTCTGGGTTATTATTGAAAAAATAAAAGTTGCATAATTTCGGGTTATCTTTCCCTGCAAAATTAAAACAAAGTCTTGGGTGTATTAACTTTTTCTTAGTGAACTATATCATAAAGGGTATCGTTCTTCCCGGTCAGTAATAATAATAAAAAAGGAAAGGACAATCCTTTCATATTGATTGAACCTTTTTGATGTTGTGTACAAGTCATTAAAACTTAGATCGAGAACTTCTAAGTACCTAAGTTTTGACAATTCTTCCAATATAAAACTCCACCATCACGTCGAATCTTTTCCCATTTTGATATAGCCTACAATTCTTCGACAATACATGTTTAATAAAAAGTTAATTATTAAAAATTATCAAAATTTACATAATTTTATAATTATAATTCAAATTTTGCATAATTTTATAATTATATTTTATTTCATAACTATTTTAGGATTTATGATATTTTTAATTTATTAAATAGTAAAATTCATATGTAATATTGATACAATATGTGACATTCACATGATAAAAATATTAACCTGACATGATTCATTATGTCATATTAATAAAAAATTTAAGTTAGACTATTTTTGCTAAAAATTAAAATTGAAATTATTTTAATGTGATTTTTAAAGTTTGAATTATTATTATAAAATTAAGTAAAATTTTAAATTTTTATAATTAACTCTTATAATTATATAGTTCAAGTATATATATATATATAAATTTAGGAATCAAAATTACCGATTTGACAAGTTACCTTATTGATCACTTTGACAATAAATCGTTGAAAAAAGGTACACTAAAAAATAGACTTACGGGAAAAGAAAACAAACAACGTTGACCTGTGTATTACCCTCCAATAAGTAGCAATGAGTATAAGATGAAAAGAAAAACTTGGATAGTGTGTATTTTTTCATGGAAAAGATAGTCATTTTTTGAAACAAATGTTTTGTCTCCCAATGATATGTTCCTGCATAAGAAATAATCACTGAAATGAAGTATGTAGAGAAAATAGTAACCTTGTATAGATATATGTATGTAAATATAAATAAGTAATATATATATATACTCTGTTATATCTAATGGAAGTCTCAATCTAAATTCAACAAGTTTCACTCTTCAATTTCCACGTAAGGTCCTATCCTCCACATATCACAAATATCAGATTGAACATACGACATAGACCAAAATAATTAGTCTTTTTCTTCAGTAGCCAAATGAAGTCAATTCCTAGTTAGAATGGTATTAACGTTGTAGAAGCTTATAGTTTTCCAAGATTTTTCATTGACTATGGATATGGATCTTTGTGTTAAAGTTCGTGGAAGTTCATTACAAGAGTCACACCTATTATCTCATTATTTCTAAAAATGAAAAAATGTGTCAGATCTTACGTGGTTTAAAGTCAACAATGAAGGTTTGAGTTGATTGGCTTCACAATAACCCGATCTTCACCACAAAATAACTTTCTCCCTAAAATGATACTTGTATCATATTGTTTTTTAAGGTTTCACTTTAATTTTCATAATTTGATCTTAATATAAAATATTTTATTCGTCGAAATCACATTTCAAATTTGAATTAAAATTCAATCATTTTTTTTACAAAATATTAAATTTGAACATATTAAAATTACGTTATAAAATATTTGGATTTTAAAAATTAGGCATTTCAAGCTAAGTTGTTATCATTCCCATTTCTAAATTAGTAATTTTGGATTCAATAACCTTGTACATTTCATCATAACTTCCAAATATAATTATATCTATATACTCTTTTAATGGTTGCATTTTTTATCAAATAAAACAACTAAGGGTATGCTTGTTTAGTGGGTATGAGAAGAAAAGAATTGGTATGAATTAAAAAATAATGCTTGGTAAAGAGTTATCATTGGATACGTAATATTATCATTCCTTATTTTGGGGCCTTATTCCATTCCTCCCAATAAACAAAGGAATGAGAATCATTTATTCGTATATTTGGCGCGCTTTTTGTCGACTTAGACTAATATTGCTTTTTCTCACTCTTTCCACAACATTTTGTAACAAACTAACCACCATCAATTGTAATGGTAATCATTCCTTTATTTTAACCAACCATCATAATTATAATGATTATACTCATTCTCATTCTTTACTATATTCATTCCTATTTTTATTTTCATTCTCCTCTTTAAACCAAATGCCCCTAAATGGTAATGGGTCAAGTCCAACCTGAGCCTCGTAATTGCATTCTTTATCAAGTAAAACAATGAGTTTTCTTATTTGTAACAGCCCGAGGCCCTTTTCTCAATAAAGGGGCTTGAGGATTAGCCTGTTGACCTTTGACCTGATTTCGGCGGATCTATATTTATTTGCTACCAAATTTTGCCAAGTGACCACCAATTCGGCCAATCTATATTCGTAACTTGAAAAAGAAGCAATCTTGCAATGTATCATAGGAGAATGTCGCGTCTCTTTACACCAGTGAGCAAACTGAAATTAAAGAATCTGAATTGGTCGATGATAGTGTTGAATTGCTCAAGGATTGCGTATCAAGAGATAGTTGTACTTCAAGTGCTTCCATCGCCGCAAATTCAGGCCCATGCAAGAAAGGGAATGATGACTAGTAGTTGTGCTCGCTTGAATACATCCAGCAACTTGAAAGTTCAAGGATTTGCTGCTCATGGTGGTCCTAATGTTGACAAGGATCACAGTGCTGGTAGTTTGCCAACTGGCAACTGTGATTCTGTAGAGTGGTCGAACCTGCCTGAGGCTCAGGAATCCATATCTTTTGGGTTCACTAGATGCCCAACTCTCAAATCGGGTGATTATGCTAATATGGAAACAGGTGCAGACTTGCTTAAAGCTTGTTCTTGTTCTTTTTGCTTGAAAGGTGACCTTAGCCTTTACTTTTTATACGCAATTTGATCAATGCAGTATTGGTTAGTGATAAAGTAGACTTGCTGAATATGATATCTTTGTTCTACAATGTGGGAATCAGCTACTTATATGTGGTCGGATCTACATTAACAGGACATTAAAGGTCGAATAGCAGGTGAGCTTTAGTAGGATGAGTCACACATTACTTGGATTGGCATTTTCACTGTTTCAATCCTTTAATTTGTTGCTAATTTCCCTGTTTCCAATTCTGTAGTGGTGAGGAAGAGTCGGAAAGAAGCCAGCATCTTGGTCAACAAATTTTCCAAAGGAAAGCAGTCTGAGGTAGGACCAAGGAAAATCCAACAAATCCTTGAAAATGTAATCTGACCTCAAGAGTCAGTGGAGGTCCTTGTTTCATCACATGGATGGTGTATTTGATCATGAAAGCAGTCACCCTGTAAGTGCAACTACTGTCGCTTACTTATTTGCATTTCATGATACTTCCATCAATTTCAGTCCTGGCGATTGATTCAAATGAACTTGCTGTATTAATTTATTTGTAGCTGATGTGTCCTTTTAAGTTCTTATAATGTGGTGATTTATAGTTTATCTTTCTTCTGTGTTATGAACCTTCAACTTTTACCCTGATATGTGATGAATATCTCATATCTATTATGCAGAAAGCTAATTTTCTCGTGCTCAGAGATTTGAGAGAAATTTGCAAAATGAATCTTGAGATTGCCATTGGCACGCTTTCAGACAAAACTTATTGAATAACATACTTTGGTGATTTTAAGACTTATCTTACGGTCTCAACTATTAGGAGTCATCCAAGGAGAATCCATTCATCAGGTGCCTTCCCTGCAGCTATGTTTCCTCCTATACAGTGGCATCGAGATTTAAGCTTTTTAATTTCTGTAGCTCTATCTGTACCTAACCTTTGTATATCTTTTGTTATGCTTATCAGCTACGTGGTCAAAATTTACGTTCTATCAAGTATGAAAACCAGCTTCTCAATAGCCTCTTAAGGTAATTAATGATCAGCTGGTTTATAAATATTTTGGTGCTAAACTGAGTTGTCTACAGCATTATATGGTACCAATATTTGACTATTGCATTTCTCTTTAATAGTTAATACAAGCCTGTTGAATTCCTCTTAATCTTTTAAGCGGATAAAATCGATCAATTGATTGGTACGTAGCACATGAGATTTGGACAAACAAATATAACATGGTCCTTTGTCTGCTTCAGGGAACTCTAGGGTTCGAGCATGTCATTGTTATCTTTGGCAGGTCAATTCCTATATGATGGATTTGAATTAATTGCTCATCGGTATGAATGACTAGTCTATAGAATATATCATCATTTTGCTGATCATGCATATGCTTCTGTTTTAAAAATTGTTATAGGAGATGAGTACATGGAAGAAACTGCCAAAGCATGATGAGCAGTTCAGTTTTTAGTTTTAGAGTGTAAGCTTGGTAAAAAGATACGGGCTGACCCGGTTAATTCGACTTGAAATTAACAAGTAAAATTTTGATTTAACTGAATTTGAGTTTAGTAGTAAAAAATTAAAATCGGGTTAGGTTCAAGCTTAGAGGTAGCTTAGAGGTATATAATCTGACTTGATCCAAGCTCCACTTGATTTGATTCATTTTGAATTTTGAATTTATCTTCTTTTTTTGTTTTGTTTAATGAACTTGAGTATTTTAAGTCAATTTAAAACCGATTAGACTTAAGACTTTTTATGTTAGTTTGAAGATCCATGAAGCTCAGTTTCGCTTTCTTGAAGCTTGATTGAACTTCTGGCAAATGAATTAAATCGAGTTGTAAGATCCGATCTCAATTTGACCTATTATCTTGAAGGAGTAAGAAGCTTCATGATTTGGTGAACCTTTCCATATTAACCTTATTAAGTGCATACAAGGTTGGAAATGAGCTTGTTTGTTGGTTTAGCATCTCCCATTTTTTTTGGTGCACCTGAAAGAAATTTAACCTGCTCTTTAAATGTTTTTAGTTAGTCATTGGCATTTTTTGCTTTTCCTTACTTTCTTTTTCAACTATTTTAACCTTCAGGATACGAGCAGGATGTATAGATTATGACTGTTAAACAAGAGGATGGACACTAAAAGCTTATGAATACCCTCAGTGAGTACGAGTGCTTTGCACATTTTGGGACAATTATGGATTGAACATGAAATACCTTGACTCGTTTAACTATATCCCATTGAACTTGTCAGGGTGGATCTCCCAGGTTGACCTTTGTCTTATTAGAAATAATAATGAGCGCGGTTTGATTACACTCGAGATAGACCATATATAAAAATCTTTAAAAGTAATATTTTCACAATAAATCAAACTCTTAAAATAAATATTAAATACTTAAAATTTTGTTTTGCATTAAATATATCATTCTTTAATTTTGGAATAAAAGATGCAATGGTATAATTAGCATAATTAACGATCTTTTTTAGTGAAAGTTAAAGTAATTGACATAAGTTAAAATTTTAAATATTTAATTGCTATAACTAAAATTCCAGATTATTATTGAAAAAATAATAAAAGTTACATAATTTCAGATTATCTTTTCCTACAAATTAATACAAAGTCTTAGGTGTATTAATTTTTTCTTAATGAGTCGGATCATAAAGGGTACGATTCTTCCTTCTCAATAATAATAATAAAAAAGGAAAAGACAAACCTTTCATATTGATCGAACCTTTTTATTGTTGTGTATCAGACGTGTGTAAAGTTAGTGAAATCCACGAAGTGACGGTAAGATGCAGGTATACAAGTTATTAAAACTCAGATCGAAAACTTTTAAAGGTATGTTTGTTTAGTGGGTACGGGAAAGGAGGAATGAGTATAGAATAAAAGATTGAGTTTGGTAAAAGGATATGATTATATGATTATTATATTGATTATTCACTTTTGGGTAATACCCCATTTCTCTCCTAATATAGAGGAATGCGTATCATTATTATAGAAAAATGGGTTAATTAATTACACTATAATTAATTAAATATAATTAATTAAAATATTATTAATAATTAATTAAATACAATATAATTAATTAAAATATAATTCATTAATTAAATAAAATATTGTAATTAATTAAAATATAATTATTCATTAATTAAAATATTATAATTAATTAATTAATTACAATATTATTAATAATTAATTAAGTACAATATAATTAATTAAAATATTATTAATAATTAATTAACTACAATATAATTAATTAAAATATAATTCATTCATTA
>JANQBM010628571.1:0-15811 GCA_025594535.1 Erythroxylum domingense | reverse complement strand
GATAATCTATAAGGATAATCCCTTGATTAGATGATCCCTTGATTAAGGGACTATCCATCATTACGGGATTCTCTACAATAAGATTATTTCATCTTCTAGAAGATTTGATATAGTTGTAAATAGTTGATTAATAGCTAGGATTTTAATTTACTAATTTAGGTTGATTGTAATCTTCCATTTATTTAATTTTCTTAGTCGATGACTGATGTGTAGGAATTAGTTTGTTTCCTAAAATAGGAAAAATGACTCTGTATATATTAGTGTATTTAGTACATGGAGAAAGGTGAATTTCAATTTCTGTTCATGGTATCAGAGCCTCTTTACTGCACTTTCAAATCCCAAAAACCCTCTTCTGAATCTTGGGTACTAGCTGTCAAACTTCTTTCAATTTTTCTTCTCTTAATTCTTTTGTGGCTGTCTCATAATGTCGTATTCATTTGATAGTCTATTCACTACTATTAGTACCAATAATGGGGCTGAGACATTAGTTTAGTCAAAAGAAGAATTGCAAAACATACGATCTTCTTATAGGCTCAGTGGCTGAAATTATCTTCAATGGTTTAAAGTGGTTAAAACCTTTCTCAAAGGAAAGGGTAAATTGAGTCATCTTATGGGAATTGGACTTTTCGCTGAAGATGGCACGTTTGCAAAATGGGATGAAGAAGATTCCATGATCATGTCATGGTTGTGGGACTTTATGACACTTGAAGTGAGCTGAACCTGTATGTTTTTAACAACCGCAAGAGAAATTTGGGAAACTGTTAGTCAAACCTATTAAAAAATTTATGGTGCTGTGGTATTTTATGAGATTCGAACTAAAATCAACACCACAAAGCAAGTTAACCTCACGGTCATCGAGTACTATGAAAAGCTCGTGGCTTGAATTGGATTATTATCAAAATTTTAAAATGAAGTGTGGAGAAGATGCCGCAATGCCACGAAAGTTTGTGGAAGGGGAGAAAATCTTTGAATTTCTTGCAAGCCTCAACCTAGATTTTGATCAAGTTCGAGTTCAGTTTCTTCAGAAAGAAGTTCCACCATCTCTTGAGGGTGTTTTTTCTATAGTACGGGCTGAGGAGAGTCGCCAAGGAGTGATGATTGACAATCCAATAAATGAAGGATCAGCTATGAACTCCAAAAGGATGGTTATAGTACCAAAGCCAATTAAACGAAGAAGCAACCCAACCAAGAAGGGGTCTGGTGCACTTACTACAAGAACGCATGTCACACCAAGGATACTTGTTGGGAACTCCATCCAATGTTGGGGCAAAGGGAGGTAATCATGGTTGTCAGTCTAGGTGACAAGTGCACATGACAAGTGCTAAAATTGTTCCTAGTGAACAGCCAAATCAAGATGATTTGCAAACTCTTAGAGAAAAGATAGAAAAGTTGAAATCCATATAGAAATTAGCAGAGAAACCTAAAAGCTCTTGCTTTTTGGCTCATTCAGTTAAGTCCTGTAATTCTTAAGCACTTAGTGCCTCTTTTCCGGTCTAAATTAGTACTTGGATCATAGATCCGGGTGATACTGAGCTTATGGTTTTCTCACATCGGTCTTTTACCTCATATAAACCTTGTTCAACCAACAAAAAAATCAAAATTGTAGATGGAACTTTTATTACTGCTGTAGGTTGGGGAACTATTCCTCTTACTTCCACAATTATGTTAAAAGATATCCTACATGTTTCTAAATTAGCTGTCAATCTTTTGTCCATAAAACAAATTACATGTGACTTGAATTGCAAAGTGATTCTCTATCCCACATACTATATTTTGAAGGATCTGATCTCGAGGGAGATGATTGGATTCGCTAAGGAAAGTAATGGGCTGTACATTCTTGATACTAAGGAAGACAAAAATTGCTTCCTTTCAAAGTCTTATCAATCTAGCTATTTTACCAACAAAGAGGACATTTGGCTCCACCATTATCGTCTCAGTCATCCTCCATTTAGTTTTCTGAAAACTATGTTCCCGTTGTTATTAAAAAATATTGAAATGTCGAATTTGGACCCTGATGTGTGTGAACTTGCTAAACACAAGCATGTTTCTTATCCATTGAGTAATACTAGAAGTACGGTTCCTTTTTCACTAATCCACCTGATATATGAGGTCCTTCTAAAATTCTAAACATTATGGGGGCAAGGTGGTTTTTTACCTTTATAGATGATTGTGCAAGGGTAACCTAGGCATATTTAATAAAAAACAAATTTGAAGCTAGGGAAGTTTTTCCAAATGTTCAAAAACCAATTTGGAGTAAGAACAAAAAACTTACAAAGTGATAGTGCAAGAGATTACTTCAACCAAACTTTGTCATCTTTCCTTCAAAAATAAGGAATTGTTCATTATTCATCTTGTGTTAACACACCACAACAGAATGGGGTAACTCCGTGGAAAAATAGACACATCTTAGAAATTACATGAACATTGTTATTTCAAAACTAATGTTCCCAAATCTTATTGGGGGGAATCTGTCCTTAATGCAGCCCACTTGATAAATAGGATGTCCCCTAAAGTTCTTGCTTTCAAGGGTCCAATAATTCTATTTCATGAGTATTGCACAAATTTACAAATAGATTCCAAATTTTACCCCCAAAAGTCTTTGGTTGGGTGGTTTTTGTTCATATTCATGACACTAATGGAGGGAAACTTGATCCAAGAGCCTTAAAATGCATCTTTATTGGTATTATTGCTATCTTCCTACTTGTAAATTTTTCATTTCAATGGATGTACTTTTTGTTAAGAAACAACATTTCTATTTAGGTTCTCATTTTCAGGGGGAGAGCGTGAGTGAAGATAAAAAACATGAGCAATGTTTCCCTGATTTACAGCTAATTGGTCAACCTGAAACTGTTCAGCCCAAAATTTCAAATTCACCACATACCAGGCTCCTTGATCAGCTACATGAACAGCCTCTTAACACAATAAAATCAACCCTAATTATACAACCAGCAGCAAAAAAACCTATCCTATTCTACTCAAGGAGAAAAGAGCCTGCTTCCACTCAATTTCAAGTTCAAGATTTGACTTCAGAATCAGATATTTAGAATTACCATCTCCATTGATTGATGATTTAGATGTTTCTATAGCTATTAGGAAAGGAATTAGAAGTTGCAATCAATATCCTAGTTCTCAATTTGTTTCTTTGAATAAAATCTCACATAAACAGCATAGTTGTCTCACTAATTTTGATACAATTTCTATTCGCCAAAATTTCAATGAGGCACTTCGCGATGAGAATTGGAAACTTGCCATGAATGAGGAAATGAGTGTACTCAATAAAAATAATACATGGGAAATTGTCGATCGTCCAAAAGACAGGAAATTAGTAGGATGTAAATGGGTTTAAGCAATTAAGTTTAAAGCAAATGGATCCTTATGAGAGGTACAAGGCTAGGTTAGTAGCCAAAGGGTACACTCAAACATATGGAGTAGACTATTAAGAGACTTTTGCTCCGGTAGCTAAGATAAACACAGTCCGCATGCTTTTATCTTTAGCTGCTAGTTTCAATTGGTGTTTGTAGCAATTTGATGTCAAAAATGCTTTTTTACAAGGTGATCTTGAAGAAGAGGTATATGTGGAGCCTCCACTAGGTTTTGAATAATATGTTTAAGATAACCTAGTGTGCTGGTTGAGAAAAGCACTTTATGGGCTTAAGTAATCACCATGGGACTAGTTTGGAAAGTTTGCAAAAGTAATGCTTGGTTTTTGGCTACAAACAAAGCCAAGGGGATCATACTCTCCTCTTAAGACACTTGGTAGTAGAATTAAAGTCTTGATAGTATATGTTGATGATATCATCGTGATGAGTGATGATGACGAGGAAATTCTAAAGCTTAAGGCTAGACTTGCGAAAGAATTTTAAATTAAAGAGCTTGGGAAACTCAAATATTTTATATGAATTGAAGTGGCTTGGTCTTAAGAAGGCATATTTATTTTCCAACAAAAGTATATTTTAGATCTTCTACGAGGAACAAGAATGATGGGATGTAAGCTCATTGATACACCAATCGAAAACAATCATCTATTGAGTGAAGAAAGAGATGATGAAGTTGATAAAAGAAGGTATCAAAAGCTGGTTGAAAAACTAATATACTTCTCATACATGTCCCGATGTTGCATATGCTATAAGCGTGATAAGTCAATTCATGCTTGATCCTAAGAAAGTTCATTTATAAGCTGCTTATAGAGTAATTCGATACCTGAAAGCTAATTCCAAGAAAGGAAATCATGTTTAAAAGAGGAGCAAAATTAACTATAAAAGCCTATACAGATGCAGACTATGCTGGTTCACTATCAGATTGATGCTCAACAATTGGCTACTGTATTTTGATTGGAGGAAACTTGGTAACTTAAAGAAGCAAAAAACAAGCAGTAGTATCCAGATCAACTGCAAAAATCTGAATTTTGTGCAATGGCTCAAAGAATTTGTGAACTCTTATGGATAAAGAAAATTTTAGAAGGCTTGCAAGTTAAATGACATGGACTTATGACGTTGTATTATGACAAGTAGTCTACTATAAGCATTGCACATAATCCAGTTCAATGTGACAGAACAAAATATGTTGAGATAGACCGATACTTCATCAAGGAAAAGATTTAAAGTTGACTGATTTGTACACCTTATGTTCCTACGAAAGGTCAAATGACATCAGATTATTTGATCTTCTAGAAGATTTGACATAGTTGTAAATAGCTGAGTAATAGCTAGGATTCTGTTTTACTATTTTAGGTTGATTGTAATCTTTCATTTATTTAGGCTGATTATAATTTTCTTAGTCAATGACTGTTGTGTAAGAATTAGTTTGTTTTCTGAAATAGGAAAAATGACTTTGTATATATTATTTAGTCTGTAGAGAAAGATGAGAAGAATTTCAGTTTCTGTTCAAGAATGCATTCCTATATGTAGAACTAGTAGAAAAGATTTACACGGAAATTCCACTAAGTTATGAGAAGAATTTGGCTACCTGTATTGTGTGTAAGTTGAAGAACAACTTGAGCATGGTTCGAAGATTTGCAGGAGTTATGTTGGCTGTGGGATACAGACAAAGTGAAGGAGATCATGCACTGTTTATTAAACACTTTCCTTTAAAGGAAGTTATAACTAGATGTTGATGACATATAATAGTGATGGGGGATGATGATAAAGAGAAGCAATTCTCGAGTCAGTGATTAGCTAAGTGGTTTGAGATTTAAGTCATTAGGAGGTTAAGTATTTCCTTAGAATATAAGTTGTACATTGTAGGTAGGAATGTTTATCTTACAACAAAAGGGTGTCATTGATCTTCTCAAGGAAATAGGAAAGACAACATGCAAACCTACAAGTTCTATTAATCCGAATCTTAAGCTTGGAAAAGCAAAGAAAGATGTTACAGTAGACAGAGAAATTGTTATGAACAAGGGTACGAAACAGGAAGTTAATGAAAAGAAATTCTGATGTTTATTAAATGTAGATAAAAGACCCACTTTGAGAAGGGTTAACTCTCCTAACAACATGGAATTCAAAATAATAATCATGATAAAAATCTGCAGTAATCATGATAAAAAACTGCAGTACTGCATCTATAAATAACTAAAGTCTAAGAAGTGGTTATAACCTAATAGCTAAAATTAATGATCATGAAGTCCACTTAGATCCCATCTTCCACTAACCCCACTCTTTGAAAGAAACTGTCCTGCAGACCCAGTAAGACTGAGAATTGGTCTTGAGACATGTTGTCACGTGTCCTATATTTTCTCCTTGAATAGACACGTAAGGGAGGACTTCCATCAGAAATATATTAGCCCCTACTAATAAATTTGTCTCATACACGACTATATATAGCATATTTAGCAGCTATAATTAGTCAATTGATGCATTGTTCAAAGGAAGTTCATCTGCAAGAGAAAACTTCAATATCTCAAGGGAACGCTAGGGATGGGTGTTTTGTTCAAAAGAAATGGAGGTTTAGTCCTTGAGGCATATACTGATGTTGATTATGCTGAATCTATTATTGATAGAAGATCAACTTCAGGATGTTGTAATTTTCTTGATGGAAACCTTGTGACTTGGAGAAGCAAAAAACTTTTCTTGATGCAAACCTTCCGACTTGGAGAACCAAAAAAAACAAGTTTAGTAGCACGGTCAAGTGCAAAGGTTGAGTTTCGATAGCTCAAGGTGTATGTGAATTGTTCCAGTTGAAGATAACACTTGAAGGTTTGAAGATTAAGTGGGATGGCCTTATGAGACTATATTGCAACAACAAATCTGCAATCAACATAGCTCACAACCCATTTCAACATGATCGAACAGAGGACAATAAAATTGATAAAGACATTTCATTAAGAAAAATTTGATAATGGATTAATTTGTTTACTATATATCTACTCATTTTTAATTGGTTTACATTCTCACTAAAGGTTTGAGCATCTAAGTTTTTTAAGACTATTGTATCCAAGATGAGAATGGAGAATACCTATTCACCAACTTGTGGGAGAGTGTGGCAAAATCGTGTATATTGATAGATTGATTGTATTTGATTGAGTTTTCTATTATATTAGAATATCACATAAGTCATAAAATTAGTGAGTGTCTTATAAATTATGAAATTAGATATTGTATTAGAATATCCCATAAATCATTATATTAGAATCATTAATTTTTACTTATATGTACTAAAATTTTGTTTATAAGCTAAGTCATATATCCAAAGTCCTATTCAACTTCTAAAAATTTCTAGAGGATTAACAATAACACAACCGAAGCATCAAATTTGTGCCATGTTCAGAGTGACTATGGAGTGGACACTTCACTTGACTCCCAGCTTTTGCATTCGGAATCGTAGACTCTTGTCTTATTTAGTTTATTGATGACGGATGGATATGGGGTACATTTGTAACCTCAAGAAACTTTAACCAGGTCGACAATTGTCTCATTTATCAAGCACTTTATTATAACAAGATTGCTATTTTGGATAATAACCGGTTTACTGTTTTTAAATCTGAACAGTTGACTGAGTTTGTAAACTGTTCTAACAGCACTGCAGTAACATGGCGGCTCAAATATCTATCTATGTTGATTGCAGATATATTAATCCAGAATGCTTGGGATACTTGGATCTATTACAGAGTTTAAGGAGCGGAGACTGCTCTTGAATTTTCATATGGTTCCACACGTTTCTTCTATCGCGCGAAGTTATGGGAGACCTTTATTGTTTTCTTATTTAAATTTTGGTAATTTGAATTTTGCAAGTTGTCTTTTTTACTGAATATCTCTTATCTGTTTGGATGTAATGTGCTTTAGTTTGAGAAGGAAAAAGGAGAAATCTTAAAAATTAATTTTGTCCTGCAATTTCCAAATCCTCTTCGTCGACTGTAATGCTTCTTCCTCATCTGTCTCTGCTTCGTTCGTCATTACTATAACGTAAAAAGCAATGTAATCACTTAAATCATAGGAGTCGACAAGAAAGCAAGGGATCTGTGTTTAGTTAACCAAAAAAACAAAAAAAGGATCTGTGTTTCTTCTGAAATCTGAGGGTTTGGGGTCTGTAAGTTGAGAAAAGAACAAAGACATCACGTTATCATGTCACGCCACATGTTCCGTCAAGAATCTTGTGACAACTTGCAATTTGATCAACGCTGTTGCTGTTGTAATGCATTCAACAACAAATCTAATTAAGAAAGAAAAGAGAAGGCATCTTCAACATCCCAAGAGTCCCTAACTCTTAAGACTAGTCCGGATACTCTGTCTAACTAAAAATTTGTCTAGCTCTGTCCAGCCCAAAAAAGCATTGTCGTTCTACTTATAAAATTTACAAACTTTGTTAATCTTCTACATTTCATGGTTTATGAGTCAAGTCGACATCCACTCGACATCCTCCTCGTCTTCATTCTCTCAAAACCAAAAATTTATGAACATTCTCCTTTCCAATATTAACGTTCCACAAATTCCTTCACTTTCTCTGGCCAGTGGCCATTCAAACAGCAAATAGATACATTTGAAACTAGAGAGAAAGGTAGAGAGAGAATCTCAATTTTGCAACATTTCAGTGCTCTTGATCCTATGATTGAAGCAAAAGATACTAGTAACTGCAGAGAATGAAAGTGGCGATGAGGAATAATTAGAAGGATTTCTAATTCAAAAGATGCATTATGTTTGTTGTCGTTTTTTTATCCTTCTAATTGAAAAGATGCATTATGTTTGTTACTACTCTTTTGTGTCTAGATTGCAATTTTCTTTTGCTATACTCGTTGGTGATTAATGTTTTCATTGTTTTGGGACTTTTATATATCACTTTTTCTTTTGTTCATGTTCTGGTTCTATTTTCTACAGGTGGAGCTGATTTCTAGTGGAAATCTACAGGAGGAAGTCTTGTTCAAGATGACACTGAATAAGTCTTCTGGCCGGATGGGTTTAATGGATTTTTCTATCAGAAGACTTGGCAAGCTACTGGCCCTATGGTTAAAGAAGCAGTAAAGGAGTTCTTCACTAATGGGATCTTGTCGGAGGAGATAAACAAAACCTACATTAGTTTGATTCCTAAAACCCCCTATCTCTCTACATTGGATGAATACCGACCTATAGCATGTACAAATGTTCTCTATAAAATTATCTCCAAAATTCTAGCAAATAGGCTGAAATCGGTATTGGATTGTGTGATCTCCGACAACCAGAGTGCGTTCCTACAAGGCAAAAACATTGGCGACAACTATTCCATAATTCAAGAGTTGATGAAAGGCTACCAAAGGAAAAATAGTCCTCCCAACTGTATACTAAAGATTGACTTCAAGAAAGCATTTGACCATGTGGAATGGTATTTTATCTTAAAGGCCCTAAGACTTTTAGGGTTTCCAGAGAAGTATGTTACATGGGTCAAGGAGTGTATCACCTCTCCAACTTACTCCATCCTAGTAAATGGCCAACCGACTGATTCCTTTAGAGGTGTAAGGGGGCTAAGACAGGGAGACCCTATCTCCCCTTATCTCTTCATCATTTGCATGGAGGTACTTAGTCTGCTAATCCAACAAAAAGTTGGAAACAACAGAGACTTTAAATTTCACTCTAAATGTAAGAGGTAGGTCTTATTAATTTATGCTTTGCGGATGACCTACTCCTACTCACTCGGGCCCATGGTAAGTCTATAGAGCTACTCATGAATATATTGACTAAGTTTAGAGACCTATTAGGACTGGAAATTAACTTTTCCAAAAGTCAATTTATTCTAGCAACAGGGGCTAATATATTGGAGAGCATAATCTCACAATTAACGGGAATGAAGAGGACACCAGCCCCTTTATCCTATCTAGGATTCCCTATAACTACCAAGAGAATTCAATTTGCGGAATGTCAGACTCTGCTTGATAAAACACAGAGCATACTGGGTCTGTGGACAAATAGAGTGCTATCTATTGGAGGAACTTATAAAATCAGTCCTGAATTCCCTCCACATCTACTGGTCTTCTAATATCTCATTGGCTAAAGGAGTCATCAAAGCTATTGAGAAGCTTTTCAAAAAATTCTTATGGGGAAACATGAACTCAGACAATTATTTTGCTAAGGTGAAGTGGCAGGAAGTTTGTAAGAGGAAAGAGGATGGGGGTCGGTGTGATCTCTATTGCATCTTTTAATAGGGCAGCCTTAATCAAGAACTTATGGAATCTACTTACAGAGAAGAAGTCTCTCTGGATTCGATGGGTACATAGCTATATACTCAAAGGAAACAGCCTTTGGTCTCTACCTATAAAACCCTCATTCTCTTGGCCTATAACTCAATTACTGAAGCTTAGACCTTTGCTAGAACCTCTTGTATCATGTAAGGTGGGGGATGGAAGTAAGGCTTTTCTGTGATACAATAATTGGACAGGGAAAGGTGCCCTAATTAGAAACAGTCAGGCAGTACAGATTTGGAATGGGATCCCTATCAGGGCTAAATTCAAAGATATCATACAAAGAGGACAATGGAATATTCCTGCTGCACTTCATTTTCTACTACCTAGTTGTCAACTAAGAGAACTAGGTGTGGATACTTTCTGTTGTCTCAATCAGCCTCCAAACACCTTCAGCATCTCCAAGTTTAGGAAGTGGCAAAATCACAATAACCTAAGACAAGATCGGTTCCCAATTGTTTGGCACAAGTCTCTCATGCCTAGTTCTTCTATCCTATTATGGCTAGCAGTACTGAATAGACTAAGTACATCAGACAAACTACACTTCTTAGCCTCTAGTTCTAAATGTGTGTTATGTGAGCTAGAAACTGAAACAAGGAACCACCTCTTCTTTGAATGCCCCTTCTCACAGACTATTTGGGGGAGGATCAAGGTTCTAAACTACATGCCTACTGCAAGAACATCCTTCACAGAGGCTATGGACTGACTAAAGAGGAAGTCCCACTCTCCTAATAATACTGAGCATATACGTGTTATCTCTTTCGCCTCCTCTATTAAGGAGATTTGGCGAGAGATGAATTATAAGAGATTCCAAATCAAATCACACATAAAGGAGGAAATTATCAACTCTCTGATTTCAGGAATCAGAGAGCAATTACTATGTTCATCAATGACAGAAGGAATAGATCCTAATCTAGCTCAAACATGGCAACTCAATGTCTAATCTATCATCTAGAGGAAAAGTACGAGGGACAAAAAACAGTACCTGATATCTTAGTACCTTCCGAGGTTCACTGACCCCTCCGATGCTGAAAGACCGACCCCATGGATAATTGTAAGAAGGACATTACCTATTCCTCACGAGATTGCAACCTCATCAGAGACAAGGAAGCGCAAAAGAGTCAGTAAATCTCCCAAAAATGTAAGCCAATTAGGGGAAAGAAAATTAGGTAAGACCTTACCTCGAGGATAAACCTTTCAATACCCAGAAACTTGGAAGGTCGTCTGAAGGGCAGAAAAGAGTCAGATCTAGCCAAATGGAGATACTCCTCTCTGGAGCCCTAACCAGAGACACAAACACTTAAGAACAATCAAAACAAACAACACAAGATCGATCTCTTACCATGTGAGAGTGAAGAACGGCAGATCAACAGCGAGAATGGAGAGTGCATAGAGGGTATAACCCTAATTTTGAAGCCTCCCGAAGAGTAGATGGATGCATACTAATGATTTACTCCAAAAAGACTTGAAGTCTTTCAAGAGTTTGTTACCAGACGACATCGTCTTGTACTGAATATTTTTTTGATTCGTAGTCGTTTCGAGGCCTAACAAGGGAGTCTATTGATCTCTTGGCATGTACTAAAATAGGAGACTTTCTCCTACTTATTCATTAATATATTCTTTTAACTTTTCAGAAAAAAACTTGACAAATTTTAGCTATGTAGGAAATATTCATGTAAATGTCATTGAGAAACTCCTTGCTGAAGTTTTCCAAACTGCTAGTCCTATGGAGGGATGCAAGTTGATAAGAAAAGATAAGGTTTGATTCCACTACTAAAGTCTCGTTGTCTTCCATCTTTCGGTTTTTCTTATTTGTTTTCATCAATAAATGTTGTTTTATTGGGTTTTTGTTCATCTTCATTGTCTTTGTACTGCAAATAATGTGATTTTAGATCCCCTAATAGCGATGTCTGTGTTACTTTTGTTAACGATATTATTAGTCTAATAAAAGACCTTGTGCAGGAGAGCAAAGCTAAGATTGATTATAAAGTATGATTTGAAAATGACCTATTATAGAGATCAAATTGTAAATTCCTTTTTTTGCATTATGATGTTTATTCAATGCGACTTTCTTTCCTTCTCTTTTTGATGAAAAGTGCATCGTTTTTCTTTTGCAAATCTATTCGTATTCAATAAGGAATAAACTTTTCTTAAATATCACCTATATACACATATATGATATTGATCTCTGAAATATGCAATTTCTCAATCATAGTTGAAACCCTTACTTAACCACCCTATTTCTAGAAACATGTGCGGACCAAAATAGAGAAACTTCACTTATACAGTTGCAAATATGATTCAACATATCTATTATTATGCACTTGTTGGATGATTGCTCTACTCTATATAATTGCAGTCTTCATATGGTTTTGTGGAGTACCATGATTGATCATCAACAACTTTTGTAATAATGACACTGCAAGGTTGACAACTGTGAGTATTCATGCCATTTTGAATTAAAATTAGTTATTCTAGGGCCATCCTTATCATAATTAACTTTCTTAAGTTACAAGGTTTTGTAGAAGAAAACTTAATGTCAATTTTTGTTCTGCTTGTCTTATTAACCCTCATTTTATTCTATTTATTATTTTATTTTTATGGAATAGCTATTTATGGTTGAGTCCAGTCACTTAAATCTAGTGTCACTGATAACGAGATTTATGCATCTGTTATTCAATAACATAATCCACTAAGCTTCAAATGCAACTCTACATATGTGTGCATGTATGTTAGTTCTCTAGGTGTTTATTTATATATGGATTTCCTTCCACTGATTCTATATGGACATACTTAGTTACAGTCAGGCGGTTAAGGTTAATTGAACATATGCAAATAGCTAAAGGGAAGATACAACAGGTTACTTTTAGTTCTTTTTTCTCTTATATATTTGATTTTGGTTTGCATGATTTCGCATTCCTTCAAATACAATACCTTCTTCTGAAACTTTATCGTCTCTTCCCTTTAGGGCATTTCCATATATTTGTTGGTGATTTGAGTGCAGAGGTTACAACAACAACTTTATTCGCCTATTTCTTTGCCTAGCCTAGTTGGTCGTAAGTTCCTCTACACATACTCCTCCTTTTGCTGCATTAAGAAATCAATCTGTGGCATCTTATGTAAAAGAAGCACCTAGTAATGCAAATAATTTTACAATGCGTTTAGTGTATAAGGATGAAGTTTGTTTGTTTGTATTTGGAAGATCGAAATAAGTTGGAAAATGGAGTGCACTCTTTGCCTTCCTTATATCTTATACTCCCTCTTTTGGTACTATAACTCTTCTTGTTATTATTGTCTAGTTCACTAGGAACTTGTCTTTCACTAGGAACTTGTTTTTCTCTTTTCCATTTTTTCTTTTTTCTTCTTCTTGATAAAGTTCCCAATCTTTTGTCGTGCTTCATCATTGTTAGAGATGAGAGGGTCATGTAGGATCACAAAACTGGTCGATCGATAGGATATGACTTTGTTTCTTTTCACAATCAACATGTCTTGTCATTCTTGTTTTCTTCTTCCATGTAATACCTGATGATTGACAAGTTAGGTTTTAGGAGACGAAATATGAGTTGGTAATTTTTGCTTATATGTTGCCTGCAGTTTGCTAGTTTGTTTCCCTGTAGTTAATATTTAGAGCTTTGTGCATACTTAGAGCCTCTAGAAGATGGCAGAGTGATCAAGCAAAAGCCATCTAATTGAAAGGCATAAGCATGTTATAGAACCATTTTGATGATTTTGAGCACTAGGGGTCACAGATTTCTCTTTTTGAGTGGTAAATTGTAACTTCAGTTTATTTTAAAGCATATATCGACAATTCACTTTCTATATGTTCTGATTAAATGTGGTTTTTGGTATTTTAGAACCCATACTTCGTGAATGTCCTTTTAGCTGGTTATGATAAGAAATTTGTTTCATCTCTCTATTATGTGGACTATATTGCTACATTTTATAAGGTTAATCGGAGAGCCTTTGGTTACGGATCATATTTTTCTCTTGCCATGATGGACCGACATTACTATAGTGGCATGTCACTTGAAGAAGCTATTAATTTGGTTGACAAATGCATAATGGAGATTCAATCCAGATTGTTTGTTATACCACCAAACTTTGTGATCAAGATAGTTGATAAAGATGGAGCAAGGGAATATGCATGACGTCAATCTGTCAAGGAGGTTGCCTAAAGATTGTTTTGTTATATGTCCTTTTTCCTTTATGGATGTTTAATTTACAAAAGTCTTATGAAGGATGTTGTATCAGACTATGCAAGATTAATTTACCAGTTGGATACTGATTAGATTTGCTATGTAGAAACAAAAAATGTTATTTAACCTATTAATGTTAGTATAATCACCTGAAGCAACTCACTAACTGTTATTTCCTCTTTTACAAATACAAAACATGTCACCAAGCATGGAAGAGAATAACCACACTTCTCATTGCAAATACCAACTCCCAAATTGTCAAAACCAAATGTTTGTTATGTTTATCAATCAAAAATGCATTTTTAATTAATTAATAAACTTATTAATATAATGTAACATTAACATCAAATGAAATAATTGGAATTAAAAAATAAACATAAAAAAGAGTATCATAAGTAAATCTGCCATGTGCATTGAAGGTGAAATATTAGCAGTAAAACTTTATTTACTTGTTTCTACATGAATGACCTAAAATGAAAATTCAAATCATTAGAGTATTACTAACATATTATAAAAATACAATATTAAAAATACTACCCATTGTCTAGACATAGAATGACAATAAGTGTAAACGATATTTGTGTTTTTCATAGAAACACCCAATGGTTGCATTTGCTATGTGTCATTACCAAAGCAATCTTATAAAATATTTCCCCCATCAACTTGTGTCTGTGCTTCTTTTTTTGTCTAATTTTCATATGTTTCAAAGCTTTTTTTCCCCTTCTCTATAATTTTTCACAGAGCAAATTAACTTTGTTCTCACATTTGGTGGAGTAAAGAAGTAGAAGACGAGGAATAAGATGATTTGAAATATTTCCAAAAACTAAGATTTTGGATAATCTAGTGTCACTCTAAGAAACACACTCATCATGCAAGACAGTATTATATATACTTAAGATGACAACTTTTTCATTGTTCTTTGTTCTCTATCAGTGACAGGGGAAGAAAAATAAGATTTTAAAGACTTTCATGCTTTTCTTATGTAAGTTTCGCTTGTTTTCTTATCTGTAGGTTTTTGTAGTTATTTTTTTATTAGTATTCCCTCTCTTTCTCTCTAAATCTTTCTTGAGAGAATGACTGAGTAGACCCGAAACTACCTTTTCTTGTAGTTTCAGAAATGCACCCTATGATGTCTGCCTCTTTTAAAGTCTCTATATCTTATATGACTCAATTGTTGATCGATTTGCATTTTGAAAGACATCATTTTGGTAATTTACTTTAATTATTATTTTCAATGTGGAGAACTATAAGCTACTTTAGTGTGTGACCCCACTATTGGTTCTTAAACTTAAGATAGTCTTTATGTTTTCTTTAAACGTAACTTTTCAAGATACTTTGATTAATTTGATTTATGGAGGTCATTCCTTTCTAACTTCTTTTGTATCTGTTTATACATCTATGTGAGTGATAATTACTGTATATTATAAAGGTTGAGTTACTTAACATTTCAAATTAGTTAATATGAAATATAAACATTTGATTCAAAGTTTACTGTTGTTAATATTGACTTCTAGTTTGTACAAGGCATTCTAAAGCATATTATCATTTACTAGGAAGAATTTACGATTTTTTTTAGGTGTTAGTTGGTCAACCAGAGAGAAGATGAGAACCTATAATTGAACAACGTGAAACCTTTTATTCTCCAATCACTTTTTCTATTATAGGAATTAAATAAGCTATGTAGATGAAACAAAAATACATTTTGCTCCTTAATCTAACCATATAATGTTCGTAGTAGTTCGTGATCACTCTTGTTTGTTATGTTAATAATTTTATCAGAAAACAAAACCATATTGATACGTTGTTTGTGAATTTAATAGGTGTCAAATTTAGTATTAAACAAAATGATAGAAGGTAGATATACTCCATACTGTCAATTAAAATACAAACTTGAGAAGGAGCAACATAAGAATGAAGAAATTGGCATTGGCAATAAGAGCAGTAATATCAAGTCAATTGATTTGATGCATCC
>JANQBM010628251.1:0-15815 GCA_025594535.1 Erythroxylum domingense | reverse complement strand
TTTAATCTTCATGGGTTAGTGTAAATGGGACTTTATGATGAGTAATTTGAGGTTTTGTTTTGAATATGAAATTCCTTAGGTAAATTCATGGGTGTTTGATTTATAAAGAGATTTTTGTCAAAACAATTGAATTTAGTGGGCTAACATTATTCATGAAATAATGATGTGGGTGAATGAAGAGGTAATGGAATTATGTTTTACTTCGGTGTTGTTAAATGGTGTATGAAAGTTTTAAAATGTGATGAATGAATGAATGAATTTCTGCCTTTTTTCGTATTGATGATGGGTTAGAGCTAGCATGATCATAAAAATAGGGTTGGAAGAGTGATGATTTGTCGATAATTAATAAGTTGTTGTTGTTGAGGTTTATTAGGATGAAATTGATGATGAAGTGTGTTGGAAATGTGTTAGATGTAGTGTTTCTATAGAACATTTATCTGTATTTTAGACATATCATGACCTACGGATATCCAAATAGGATGATTGTTGATTTATATTCAACTAGAGACAAATGGATACTATTTTCATGAGAAATCAAGATTGAATTTTGTCTCTAATAGTGTTGAAAATTGTCTTGAAGTTAAAATTCGAATTTTGTCTCTGTTGTTGAACAATATGTAGTAAATTGTGTATAACTTTCAGAATCCTGAACCAAATTGTATGAACTTAGGTTCTTTATAAACGTAAGACAGAGATAAACAATTGTTTAAAAGAAGACTTTGCCTAAAAACCTCGTGTTCTAGGTTTAAAATGGAAGTGAATTTTGGATAAGAAAATAAAAGAAAGAAGAAGGAGTGTGTCAGCCCTGAAGTAGGTCACGATCGCAACGCATTGTGATTGCGAATCTACTGGGTGAACGCTGAATATCACAATTGTTACACCACTGGGGAGTTATGGCAGTCGCGTCGCGATCGCGACACCGCTGCGAGACCCGAAGGTTGTATGCAGGAGATGCTTTTTGAGCATATATTAGTATTTTGATGTTATCCTGAGCTGTAGATGTTCAAATGAAGTGATTCTTGACTTAGATTAAAATAGAGACATAAGTCTACAACTTTCTTCTAGAAGTATAAATTTAGTGATATTTCTAAGACTTTCAAAATTGGTGCGAAATTAAGTCTTGATTGAGGTTGGAGTACTAAAATTATATCTTGATGTATTCTTAAAAACTAAATGGATATACACTGAATCAGACAAAGGTATCTTCATAAAAGTTGTATTTCATTCTCTTATCTTTCAATTGGTATTAAGTTTGTAATTTTTAGATATCTGAGTTAAAAGTTATGAGTTGTACGATTTGAGTGTATGATCATGAACTAGCCAAAATTTCAATTATACACAGTCTGTGGTATTGTGAGCATAACTCATAGGATACTGAACCAAATTAAATAATATTGGACTCAATAGAAACGAAAGAAAATTGGGAAAAAAATTTAAAAGAAAGTATCCTCAAATGACTTCATTTTCATGGTTAAAAAGAACTTGGAAAGTTTACCTGAAAGTTGTTATAGGAAAAATCCGAATTTGATGAAATGAGTTATGAATTTCGATTTTTGTGGTTTTATTAAGGTGTAAATCATAAGCATAAATAATACTTACGTCAGTTTGGAAATATGAATGTTTATGTGCCGATAATAATAGAAAGATACCTGGGATTGTCATTGAGCATACATTATACACAACACATATACATATGTATGTGATTGGGTGTTCATATGATTGTGCAATTAATAATGTGTCTAAATGCGTATTATATGATGTTGATGCACAGGATAGAACATCCGCATCTAGATGCTTCTGGATCATGGAAGCTAATGCTAATTTGGAGTGTACTATAAGTAACCTAGACGGTCTCACTCGATTAATTGTTTGTTTTATATTATGTTTGAATTATCGAAAGAATGTGATTTGATTTTACTGATCCAGACAATGAAGGTTCGATGATTCTAATGAATGAATGTGATATTTGAACTACTCCTTACATGTGAATATGACGAAATAAATGTGTTTTCTCAACTTAAATGTTGAATTCTAGACAGAGGTCCGATGACATGTTAAAGTAAATGTGTAAAGTGAAATAAAGTGACTGATTGAGCATATATGACTTATGCATTTCATTACATGAATGCAAAATAATGTAAAGGCTGTTGTGACCGGAGTAGCAACCTAAAAAATAACTTCAAGCTCAGAAAGTGGAAAAGAACTTAAAGCTCAGAAGGTGATTAAGAGCCAAAGGCTCACTATGTAAAATGAGCCCTATATCCTTGACGGATAAGGGACAGTTATTAATGAGCTTGGTATCCACAATAGGTACGGGATAGTTATAGGCACTTGGTTACAATAATAACAATTGAAAGTAAGTCTCATACGCATTGCATATGCAATTGATATGTATGTGTAAATGATTAAAATGCACTAATTGAATGGTTCAAATGTGAAATGTGAAATAAATGAATAAGGTGTTAACTGATGCTACATGATGAATTAATATGGTGATGAGAGTTATATGGTACTTTATGCAAAATGCAAAGATGTGAATTACATGTTATATGTATTTATGTGATGCATGAATTGAGTGAACCATGAATGATGGTTACCTCATCTGAGTTCACAAAACTCACCCAAAATTTGCAATATTTTTCAGGTTTAGAAAAGTTACCCCATTAGGCTAATGGGAGTACAAACGATGCATTTGAGTAAGAGATAGAAGTCGGGATTAGTTCGCAACTGCATTTGTACTTTCTTATTTTGTATCAATTTGTATATTTCGCAATTTTTGTACAATGTGTATTTGAACATTCTGTTTTTAGTAACTTTCCAAATGGGAGATGTTTGTAAATGATTTATGTTGTAAAAAAAATGTACCAATTTTCAAGTGGTTGATTGTTTTAGTATGCCACCTTTGCAGGGTACGCACTCGAACATCACTTAGGATGTTGGGTATGTGTCTTGCCATAGTGGGGTGCTACATTTTGGTATTAGAGCCCAGATTTAGTATCTTACATGGGCAATTTTTGAAATATATGTCAAGTTACATGCATTTTAGACATGTCATAGCAAGCAGTAGCAACTGATTCCTAGTTTGATTCGTATGTGTATGAGTCACACGCATGAGCATTTGTTAAAAGTTTGGGCCAATAGAAATAGTGAGAAGAATGATGATCTATCAAAAAGTGAGAAATTGAAAGTTTGTGGATATCTAGAAATGAGAAATAGTATATGGTTAGATATGATAGATAGAGATTCAACGCATTTGTATTGGTGATGTCTTATAGAATATGACATCAATATTGTACTATCGTGGTATATCCTCCAATGTGAAATAGATTTGAGTCGTGGATTGTTTGAGGAAAATAGGATATAAATAGAACTGACGAGATTTAAAGTATACAAGCCAAGTTGAAAGAAAACAAAATTTTTTATGACTTTGAAAGGTTAATCCTGGACTTGAAATAAATGTCGAATAAATGTGATAAGAGTTATACTTTAGCATAAGAATATGTCTGTGATATTGAGATTAGAATTTCATGATGATATGTAAAAGTTGTAAAGGTTAAGTTGAATCGTTATTGTAAATACATATCTAATAATAGGATCACCATGACAAATGGGAATATCGACCACATATGTATTATATGTGTGGAGATGATATAGGAAGCAATCTATGATTTATTGAATAATTGTTAGTCATAGTTCCTATAGTTCAAAGTTTAAGATGAATTAGAGTAACACATGAAAGTGCTTATAGTGATTCGTCAAGGATAGATCGAGATTGTTAATGATGTTACTATGTGTGTTATTACGAGGGAGAAAGTGCAGGGCACGATGGTGGCCTGACAAAAAGAATTTAGGTTTCTATCACAATTATGGCAGGGATACCCATATTTTTGGGAAGGAATAAAGAGAGAATTATTGTCTAGGATCAATTGAGATCAGACTATTATTAGTGAAAGATAATTGGTGTTATGACAAAAATAAATCTCTGGATAGAATAGGAGGACCTTGATGGTACACACCTAAGCATATTGCGACAGTAATCATGTCTAGTACTTCATTGAGTTTTGATAACTAGAACTTTATGACTGTGTAAGAAAAGATAGAAATTGATATTCTTGAGTTACTAAGAATGGCTAATAAGTAATGATGGAAACAATCAATTGATAAAGATTGCATGAACAATATAAATGTTAAAAACAAGAAATCTTCTTTCGAATAAGAATTTCGCTGAATTAAGTAAAGCATATCAGATAGTTTATATTAAGAATGATAAATGAAGGAACAAATCAGAAATGAATATGTAATGATTCAAAAGTGAGTATTGGAGTCCTAGTCCTAACAGAGACACAAGCATAAAATGTAGAATATGTTACTGAGAGTGTATGCATTATGTTTGATGTAAAGTATCCAACTATATGATTGGGTTCTTGAATTTGAGGTGACATTATTACTAATGTAAGGATAACTTAGGTCCACATTATATTCTCTACAAATACAAACATGAGATACAAATTAGATATGATGAATGTGTTTCCAACATGGGAAGTTAAGATTGTAAAAAAAGTGAAATGAGTGGAGAAACTAGTATGAATGAACAGACATTGGAATAAGTCAATGTGAAATTAGAGGAAATCGAACGAATGGAGAAAATCATTTGAGAAAAGAATTCAATTTGGAGACTAATAATAACATAGGATGATACTACCTCATTGAGGAATTGGTCACTTAAGGAATTACGAGAACTAATCATAGGCAGGTTAAGTTTTGGCTACATGTGTTTAAGTTAACAATGCCCCCGACAATGACACAACATTGAAGAATAAAGTGTCCCAATTTTTGCATGAATCAATTAGTGACTATGATCATAGATTATTTAATGAATGTATTCATAAAGTTAAGGAGAATATTTTGAATACTTGAGGTAAGCCTTACATATCATGAAGGTAGAAACAATTATTTGCCAAGTTCAATAAGAGTGAATCTTAGCTTGATCAAATAAAATGTTAGGTCGTATAGTATCTGAACATGACATATTGGGAGACCCAAAGAAAATTGAAGTAATGATGAAGTGAGAAACTCCAAGACATATGTATAAGAGATCTAGAGTTCTCTAGAATTAGCTACATATCAGATACCACTAGTGATTGTCAAGGAGTTTTTATTGATCTTAGCCCTTTGGCAAAAATGTCTGAGGAAAAATGTGTAAATTATATGAGTGATTAATGTAAAGAGAATTTTGAGGAATTATAAGACTGATGTTAATTATATCATGTAGAATGGGAGATTTTGAACTCACACCAGGGATTCAAATGCAATTTAATGCAGCATAATAAAGTGATTTCTTATCCATTAAGACAATTCAAGTCTTATAAGTTGATTATTTGATACAAGATTTTGAATGTGCTGCAATTGTGATTGCTTGAGAGCTTAAGGACATAATATTTACGATGAAACATTTTGGACATATATAAATATACATATCATTAAACTTGAGGCCCCTATTGATTTTGAAAGAATTGAATATAAGACAGAGACAACGGATAGAATTACTTAAAGATTATGATGGTACAAATTAGTATTTTCCGGTAAAGATAATGTTATATATGATGCTTGAGCATACCAAACCTAGTGAAATAAAGAGCATAGAATATTGACTTGAATTTTGGGGCAAAATGAAGTGTTATTAGGTACATGGAATTTAAGATCAGTTTTCAAAAGAAAGGATTAGAAATTCCCAAAGTGAGGATTCAGAAATTGTGAATCTTACTGAGAGATTGAAAATGAATCAAAATTTTACGTTTGAATAGGAAAAATGATATTGTGTGATTGTAGCAAAAAGTATGTGTACCCGATGTAGATCAATTGAGAAAAGAGATTTTTGGAAAAAGTACAAATGGTAACCTATGTTATACATCCAATTAGGAATACGCCAAAATAATACTTCATGGTTAAAAATGTAAAATCAAGTGACTGAATGATAGAATGTTGGAATTTCCAACAATCTTAAATGTTAGGAATATGCTTAGAACTAATATTTTGGAGTTCTTAGGAATATGAGATTAATATACAGTTCTAATAGAATTCGATGATGAAAATCATTATCACAGTGGTATTGATAGGATATTATATGAGGCTTTATACGACAAATAGAGTTGTCCGCCTTTATATTTGGATGAATAAGGCCAAAAAAAATGATCAAAGGCCATAATTGATTCAAGAGTAATAAATGAGTTAAGTGGATCAACAACGAAGTTATAGAATATAGAGAGATAAACATAAGAGTTAACTGTATTAACACTAAAGAGATATAAAATATTAGGTAAAAGATGAAATAATTCTAAGAGTATTGACATGACAAGTTGTGCTAATATGAGGAAAAGAGGGAACTAAGCCTGACATAATTGGTCTTTGTGAAGTTATTGAGAATATGACCATTGACTTAGGAGTTAGTATTACCAATAAAAGATTTATCAGATTCATATTGTGTTACATGGATGTGTTTAGGAAATATCGTTATGATCCAATATATGTGTTATCAATACTTGAAGTGAAACTATGAGTAATCATAGATAATTAAGGAAACAGTTATGATAGTGGGATATCAGAATAATAACTGAAAGATCGAGTGATTTCATTGACTATATTTAAGCACAAGAAATTATTCGAGTGATGTAGTTAAATGGTAGACGAAGGAGTATAAGAGGAAATGTACCCCTGCCTTTCTGATCAATCAGATAAGAATTTAGAGGATGAAATTTATTAAGGGGGAGAAATGTAACATCCTGTTTCCATACTAAGGGTTAGAACCGTGGATTTTCGTAATTGAGAAATAGCAATGAGATATTAAAAAAATGCATTTCATGCTCATACATAGTGTTAGCATATACGCACATGAATTTGAATTTTTGTACACATTAAAATGATTATACTTGCATTCGTAGACATTTTAGCTATAATTAATTTATAATTGAATTGTGAATGTGATTTTGTTGAAAATTGTGGCTTTTATATATTGAAAATTGATTTGGAGAGTGTATTTAGAAATTTAGAATTCTTGGAGAATTTTAATTTTTTTTTTGAAATTTTAGGTTATTTTGGACTAGGAAAAATGCCAAATGGCAAGAAAAACGGAACATAACAGTAGAATTAAGAGTTAAATGGAATTGAAAACTTTTGTCATTGACATTTTGGTTTAATGACATATGTTATTGAAATTTGGAGATAATTGGAGTAGAAATTGGAGTTGATTGGACAAATTGAATGAGAAAACCTAAGTGAACCTATAAGGAGATCACATGTGGCAAGTGAAAATATCACTTGTCAAGCCATATCTTAAGACCCAAGGTGCTTTCCAACTGAAAGACCAAGTTTAGTGTTTTGTGTTACTTCTCTTCTTCCCATTTTCGTGGCCTTCACTTCTCCTTCTTCATGAAGTGTGTTGTCAATCATCATCAACGTTGAACTTTGCTTCCATCTTTCAATTTCTACCTCCATTTTATTGTTCCTTTCATTTACTACAAGAAAACCCAACCAAATCCACCCTAGAATGATGATGGCTATGAGATACATGGGATAGCTAGGGTTGGTGTGTTTTTGAAGGATTTGGAGCTAAATCAAGTAAGTGATGCTTTAATCTTCATGGGTTAGTGTAAATGGGACTTTATGATGAGTAATTTGAGGTTTTGTTTTGAATATGAAATTCCTTAGGTAAATTCATGGGTGTTTGATTTATAAAGAGATTTTTGTCAAAACAATTGAATTTAGTGGGCTAACATTATTCATGAAATAATGATGTGGGTGAATGAAGAGGTAATGGAATTATGTTTTACTTCGGTGTTGTTAAATGGTGTATGAAAGTTTTAAAATGTGATGAATGAATGAATGAATTTCTGCCTTTTTTCGTATTGATGATGGGTTAGAGCTAGCATGATCATAAAAATAGGGTTGGAAGAGTGATGATTTGTCGATAATTAATAAGTTGTTGTTGAGGTGAATTAGGATGAAATTGATGATGAAGTGTATTGGAAATGTGTTTGATGTAGTGTTTCTACAGAATATGCATCTGTATTTTACACATATCTTGACCTACGGATATCCAAATAGGATGATTGTTGATTTATATTAAATTAGAGACGAATGGATACAATTTTCATCAAGAAAATGAGTTTGAATTATATCTTTAAGAGTGTTGAAAATTGTCTTGAAATTGAGTTTCGGATTTTGTCTCTGTTACTGAACAGTATGTAGTAAATTATGTATAACTTTTAGAATCCTGAACCAAATTGTATGAACTTAGGTTCTTTAGAAACTTAAGACATATATTAACAATTGTTTAGAAGAAGACTTTGCCTAAAAACCTAGTTTTTTAGATTTAAAATGGAAGTGTAGTTCGGATAAGAAAATAAAAGAAAGAAGAAGGAGTGCATCGACCCAGAAGCAGGTCACGATCGCGACTCTGCAGGGTGAACGTGGAATATTGCGATCACCACTCGTGATTGTGACACCGCTAGTTAAGTTGCAGTCGTGACCTGAAGGTTGTATGTGGGTGATGCTTTTTGAACATATGTTGGTATTTTTATGATATGTTGAGCTGTAGATATCCAAATAAGGTGATTCTTAATTCAAATTAAAATAGAGACATTCTACAACTTTTTTGATGAAGTATAAATTTAATTCTGTTTCTAAGACTATCAAAATCTGGTATGAAATTGAGTCTTGATTAAGGTTGGAGTACTACCCAAGACAGAAATTATATCTTGATGTTTTCATAAAAACTTAATGGATATAGGCTGAATCAGATAAAGGTATCTTCATAAAAGTTATATTCATTCTCTTATCTTTCAATTGGTATTAAGTTTGTAATTTTTAGATATCTGAGTTGTAAGATTTGAGGGTATGATCATGAACTAGCCAAAATTTCAATTATACACAGTCTGTGGTATTGTGAGCATAAATCATAGGATACTGAACCAAATTGAATAATCTTGGCATCAATAGAAATGAAAGAAAATGGGGAACAATTTTGTAAAAGAAAGTATCCTCAAATGACTTCATAGAGGAAGATATTACAAGATGAGATACATAGAGAATGCTTGATGCCATAGTTACTATCCTAGGGTCATATTTATACAAGCAAGTCTAACTTCTAAACTTAAAAAATATTACATCATATTAACATTTTTAGAAAGTAAATTCTCTCTTTATTGATAATAGATTCTTTTTTATTTGTGTTGGAGAGATTTTTAGTCTTTCTAATTTAGAATCATCATTATATGTACAAACACTAGATGCTTCACCTTTATCTTTTCCTTTAAACATCTTACAGCCACTTGTACAAAAAGGAAAAATAATTTTTGTATGTTTTTGGAGATAACATAACTTTTTTTATGCTTTAGGACTAGATCTTATCTTATCTCTTTTATGTTAGGTCTTGATCATGCATTTCATATATAATATATATCAAATAAATGCAACAAAAATAAAACGAAACCTCGAAAACTAGATCTTCTTATGTATATAGATATAGAAAAAATGAAATGTAAGATGTTTACACACCTTTCTGACTATCTCCTTCGTTCTTTAATCTTCTCCATGTTGGGTTGTCGTAAACCACAACGATCAATGCAGACCGTCTCTAATGAAAGTCAACATGAAGATATAAGGATGAAACCTCACTAGGAGATGGCTGGAATTCTTTCTTTGTGCTAGCAAAGACAAGAACTCTTTAGAGAGTTAGAGAGAAAAAGTTTGTGTGTTAGAAAAAGAACCTATCTTTTTCATTTTGTGTTTTACACAAGATCCACTAAAATCATCTCAATTATCTACACCATTTGGCCTTCCATAACTCCATCGCTAATGGAAAGTTATGGGAAGTTAATGGTCATAAATAACATGAAGTAATGGAAGTTACGGGATGTTAATGACCATGAATAGCATGCATTAATGGAAGTTATGGGAAGTTAATGACCATAAATAGCATGCATTAATGAAAGCCAACAACACTTGTTTCTTATCCATTTCATGCAATGTTTTCTACCACGATCACATCGTGATACAAACCCAAAACACTCTCTCATATCTTGAATCACCATTCAAGACCATTTTATTCATCCTCCGGATCTCCTATATGAATGACCTATATGGTTCCTAGTTATATTGGCCACTTGAATTAACACTTAATTTAAATAAATCAATAGCGGTATTTAGCAACATGTCACGACCTCCAGTTGACTGAAAAGTCAGTGTTTTGACTGCGAACCCTTCCATATGCAATGTTGCCATGTAATTTGTCCTTTCACCATCTATACACCGTTTGGTTCAGAGTATGGTCAAAGTGTCAACTCCCACTAGACTGACTACATCACATCTAGTCCAAGTGATATTAGATCTTGTCCTGAGGATCTTATTACTCTATATATCATTAAAGATTTTCTTCATGACACATATTTCCTCTGGACAGAGATTTCTGAGTAATGACCCTAATAAGAGACCATGGGCATCATCTCCTTCTATTAGGAGTGGTGAATTTTATTGGCTACTCAATTACCTCCGAATACCTTAAGCTGTACCCAATCACCACGTTATGAGTAACCTATGAAAGGCATCGATGACTGGAGTCAAAACATAAGATCAGTATCCAAGATATCCTAGAGCACCTCAAGTCAAAGGATACTTACACCATTGCTATTATGAGACTATCATTGACACTAGAATGGAATATCCATATGATTATCTCATACTAGGTCAATCCAATGTACTTACTACCCTTAGTAAGCATCCATATGTTAACTCTAAATAACTCATGTCTATAGCTTATGAGATCCACAGCGTAATCTAATCAAGGAATATAATATGCGCTAGTCTATCCAGATTAATGATATCGCATCTCATTAATCCTAGGGTTAGGGAAAGTTTAGCTTCTAACATAATTATAAATGATAGGAATATCATTGTCATGATCTCATCATGATTTCCTCCATGCTATATTTTGTATCGAGGACTTCATTAAATCAACTTAAGATCAACATCAAATCCATAAACGTACTAACATCGAAATAATGAAAAGTGCTTTTTTTAGTCATAAAATGATTTGTACAATAAATGCTAAAGGTGATTGCCTTTAGAGAACTTCTCTAACAAACTCCCACTTACACTAAAGTCAACTACCTTGATATCTAATACTATAGGTGTGTACATGTGACATAAAACTCTTTTGGGAAATACGTTTAGTCAATAGATCAGCTGTATTCTGATCTGCAGGAACTCTCTCTATCTTGACATCATTTCTAACAATGATCTCTCTAATCAAATGGTAGCTCCTGAGTACATGTTTAGACTTCTGATGAGAACTCGGTTCCCTCGCCTGTGTTATAGCTCCATTGTTGTCACAATACAATTGTACTGGATCAGTGATGCTCGGAACCACACCAAGTTTTAAGATGAACTTCTTGATCCAAACCGCTTCCTTTTTCGTTTCTAAAGCTACAATATACTCCGCCTTTTTTTTCGAATCAGTAGTTGTATCTTGTTTGGAACTTTTCTAACTGAACTCACCACTATTCAATGTGAATACATATCTAGACCAGGATCTGGAGTCATTCAGATTGGAAGCTAGCATCAGTATACCTGCTTACCACAAGATCACCTTCTTCATACATCAAGAATACATCTTTAGTTCTTTTTAATTATTTAAGTATATTCTTGACAGCCACTCAATAAACCTCACCAGGGTCCGACCGATATTTATTTGTAACACTTAGAGCATACGATACATTGAGTCTAGTATATAACATATCATACATTATTGTATCTATAGTTGAAGCATAAGGAATCAAACTTATGCGAGTCCTCTCATCTTGTGTCTTTGGACATATAGATTTAAAGAGTGTAATCCCATATACTATAGGAAGATAACCTCTCTTGGACTGCTCTATGTTAAACCTCTTAAGTATCTAATCTATGTATGCAGACTAAGAAAGACCAAGCAAACTCTTAAATCTATCTCCATAGATCCTTATCCCCAAAATATAAGTTGCTTCTCCAAAGTCTTTCACAGAGAAGTTCTTAGCTAACCAAATTTTTACTGATTGCAAAGCTAAGACATCGCTTCCTATTAGTAATATGCCATCTACTTACAGTACAAGGAACATGATTGCCCTCCCACTAACCTTCTTATACACACACAACTCATCTGGATTTTATGAGAAACTAAACTCTTTGATTGTCTCATCAAATTGGATATTCTAACTCGATCCTGAATGCTTGCTTCAATCCATAAATAGATTTCTAAAGCTTGTATACCTTTTCTCCATTCATGGATATGAAACCATCAGGTTGTGTCATATACACATACTCGATTAGGTTTCCATAAAGGAAAGTCATCTTCACATTCATTTGTCATATCTCATAATTATAATGAGCAGTAATGGCTAGGAGTATCCTAATAGATTTAAGCATAGCTACTGGGATAAACGTTTCTTCGTAGTCAACACCTTGCCTTTGATGATAACCTTTAGCTCCAAGCCTAGCCTTATAGGTAACTACATTACCTTCCATATTAATTTTCTTTTTGAAAACCCATTTGCACCTTATAGGTTTTATGCCTTCGGATCGATCAACCAAATTCCATACTTGGTTTTCATACATGGAATTCATTTTAGATTTCATAGCTTGAAGCCATTTGTCATATTCTAAACTCTTCATAACCTCTTCATAGGTAGTAGGCTTATCATCTTCTATGAGCAATACATCATTAAGTTCACTTATGAGAAATCCGTATCTCTCAGGAACATGACGTATCCTACTTGACCTACAAACTTCTTGTGTGTCAGAAGGCTTAACTATTGTTTCATCTTCATAAACAATAGTCTCAGGTTTAGGTAGTTGATCTGTGTCTATTTGAGCATCTTGAACTTCCACAAGTTTAATTTTGCTCCCACTGTCTTCGATTAGAAAAAAGTCTTTCTTTAAAAAGACAATATGTTTTGAAACAAACACCTTTTGTTCTGAAACATCATAGAACTAATATCCTATAGTTTCCTTAGGATATCCTACAATCAGACACTTGTCAGATTTAGCTTTAGGCTTATTTGATTGAATCTGCTTCATATAAGCATGACAACCCAAACTCCCATATGAGAAAGAAAGGGTTTATTGTTAGTTCATATCTCATATAGAGTAACATGAACTAACTTGGATAGGACTTTGTTTAATACATAAATAGAAGTTTCGAGTGAATACCCCTAAAAGTATTTTGATAAATTCGCTAAACCCATCATAGACCTCACCATATCTAATAAGGTTCTATTTCTCCTCTCAGCCACACCATTGTGTTGTGGAGTGTAAGGTAGAGTCCACTAGGACAATATTCCATTATCCCTATGATAATTCAAAAGCTCTTGGCTTAAGTATTCACCACCTCGGTCCAATCAAAGTGATTTAATACTTCTTCCACGTTGTTTCTCAACTTCATTTATGAATTATTTGAAACTTTCAAAGACTTCAGACTTATATCTCATAAGATACGCATACCTATATCGAGAATGATCATCAATAAAGGTAATGAAGTATACAAAACCACCTTTAGCATGTATGGACATCAGACTACGTACATCAGTATGTATTAGGTCTAAACATCCACTAGTTCTTTCATCCTTTCCCTTAAAGTGTAATTTAGTCATCTTGCCTAATAAGCAAGATTCGCTTGTTTCATATGATACATAATCAAATGATCCTAAACTACCACACTTGTGTAGTTCAGACATACGTCTCTCACTTATATGGCTAAGGCGACAATGCCATACGTACGTCGATTTCATATTATCTTGTTTTATTCATTTGTTAATATTGATATTTAGAACGGATTAGACATATCCAATATGTATATACCATTGCAAAATGTACCCAAAGCATATAACATTCCATTCAAATAAATTGAACAACCATTGTTATTGAAATTTAAATGGAATCCATCTTTATTAAGACTATAAACATACATTATATTTTTAGTCAAAGCAAGTACATAAAAAAAATTGTCTAATTCTAGTACAAGCCTATTAGGGAGTGTCAATACATATATGCCTATAGCTAATGCAGCAACTCTTGCTCCATTGCCCACTCAGAGATCTAACTCTGCCTTGATGAGTTGTCTACTATTTCTGAAGCCCTTCATGTCAGTACAAATATGTGAGTCATAACTGATATCTAATACCCATATGTTGTTATTAGAAACAATATGATTATCAATATCATAAATACCTAAAGTAGATAGGGCATTAGATGCCTTCTTTTGCTTCAAAGACTCTAGATAGACCTTGTAATTTCTCTTCTAGTGGCCATCCTTGCCACAGTGGAAGCAAGTTTCCTTCAAGGTAGTCTTCTTTGCTTTCTTGACACATCCCTTAGGCCCTATGGACTTCTTCTTCTTTTGGCTCTTTTTCTTCAAACCGAAAGAGTCCTCTAGCATCACAACCTTGTCTTTGCAGAAAAATGACTTGACTGCCTTGAGTATGTTGACTAGCTCAGGAATTGTGCTAGATATATTGTTCATCCGATAATTAAGCACAAATTATGGGTAATTATCAATTAACTTGTCATTTATGATCCAAAAGAAGACCAAAGGAGGCCAACCGCTCAATGTAGCCATTCATCTTCAGTGCGTACTGCATTGGAGATGTCCCCTCAACTATCTTGGAGTGGAAGAGCAATTGCAAAGTCTCCAACCTTTCAGACCTTGCTTGCTCATCAAAGAGCTCCCTAAGATGATAGACTATGGTATGATCATCCATAGCCTCATGTTGCTTTTGCAACTCCGGTGACGTAGTGACTAGTATAATACAACTAGCCATCTCGCTATCATCAAGATGCTTCCTATATGCCCCTTAATCATCATCATAAGTATCAACAATAGGGGGATTAGGAAGTGGTTTTTCCAAGGCATAATTAAGCTTCTCGGACTTGAGAACTATTCTCAAGTTCTTGAGCTAGTCAAGGAATTTTGGTCTAGTCAACTTGTTAGCTTCCATAAATGATCTTAGATTCACAATAATACTCATGGTGTTGACTCGAGCAATGGCAACCTATCGTCAAATAGAGAAAAATTAGAATGTACTTAAATGCATGTCCATAGGGACTTTAATAACACGCATTATAGTTCCTACTATTTTCACAAATTCATAACCCTCAATATAAATTTGAGAGAACCCGTAGAGAAATTCTCCAAGTGGGTCAATATCCAATATCCCTAGAATGACCTTGAGTTTGTCGAATAAGCCACCTTAGCTCAACAGGTAGGTATCGATCATATTACATCTCCAATGCAACTATCTAATCTAGTACTATCAACTATCAATGTGTTCACAGTTATTGGGCTATCAAATCTTGACACGTGTACATCTAACGTACACTACTCAACTTCACCTCTGTCCATGTTGATTTTGGTTACAAACTAACGTTTCTAGTTAAAACCGACCCATTAATTTAGAAATCCTATTTTCATGGTTCAAACATATCCGTGTAGACCAGGCTTGGCTTTGCCTAATAACCCTGACTTTAAAAGGACTCTAGTTCTTACCACATTAAAGGAAGACGTTAGTTTTAATATTCTAAGTAAGGGGTTTGACTAAGGTCTCGTCTAACTTAGTATATATATAAACTCCCTACTTGAGTTTAGACCCGAAATTTATGTCCAACTGAACGAGGCACCATCAGCACTTTTTTCACTATCATAGGCAGCAATCGTCATGCTCGATGGGGTGAGACTTGACTCTCAGATGTCCCTGATATCGGAATGTGGAACATAATTTTTTTAGGAAACCCCA
>JANQBM010627827.1:0-15821 GCA_025594535.1 Erythroxylum domingense | reverse complement strand
AGTCATGTATGCATGTACAAACAATTCATGTGCAACATTCACTTATCTACTATACATGTGCATATGTAAATGCATGCATATGCCACTGTTCACTAGCAATTGGTGAGGGGATGTTACACTTACAGTCCTTCTTTTGAGCTGCATTTAGAACATCTGAAATTGGTGTTAGAGGTTTTGATAGAATAACTCTATGTTAAACTTTCCAAGTGTTCTTGTGGTGTGGATCGAGTAGAGTATTTGGGTCATGTTATTAGTGACCAAGGTGTGTCTACTGATCCTCAAAAGGTTAGTGCAGTGTGGAATTGGGCACAGCCTCAGAATGTTAGACAGCTTCGCAGGTTCCTTGGATTATGTGGGTATTACAGAAGATTTGTCAAGAGTTATGGTCAAGTGACCAAACCGTTGACACATTTGCTTAAAAAGGATTCGTTTGTGTGGAATGAGGAGGCAACGATAGCTTTTGTAACTTTGAAACTTGCCTTGACATCAGCACCTATGTTGGCTCTCCTAAATTTTCAACAAAAGTTTGATGTTGAGGCTGATGCAAGCGGAGATGGCATTGGAGCTGTATTGATGCAGAAGAATCACCCAATTGCATTCATCAGTAAAACCCTTTCTAGTAAGTATAAACATCGTTTTGTTTATGAATTCTTGGCTATAGTGTTGGTAGTGAAGCAGTGGTCCCATTATCTTACCGGTTGCCATTTCCTTATCCAGACTGATCATCATAGTCTGCGATATCTGTTGGACTAGAGAATAACAACTCCTTTCTAACAAACTTGGCTACCGAAGCTTTTGGGGTTTGATTTTTCTATTACATATAAAAAAGGCGTGGCTAATTCAGTTGCAGATGCTTTGTCTAGAGTTAGCAGTGTGGAGTTATTTACTCAGACTATATCACAGGTTCAGACTAAATTATTGTCTGAGATTCAAGAAAGTTGGCAATGCGACGTGTCCATTCAAAAGTTACTACAACAGAGTCAACATGGGGACTACAAGGGCTTGATTTATTCATGGAAAGATGGTATTTTATGATGGAAGGGTAGTATCATAGTGGGTCATTCAATCCATTACGTCAGAAATTTATTGAATTATCCCACTCTTCAGCACACGGGGGTCATTCGGGTTAACTTGGTACTTATAAAAGAATGAGTGCGTTTTTCTTTTGGAGAAGGTTGCAACATGATGTTTGCGAGTTTGTAAGGAAATGTGATGTTTGTGCAAGAAAAAAGTATGAAATTGTAGCTTCTTTGGGTTTAATGCAACCTCTTCCTATTCCTTATCAGATATGGACGGATATCAGTATGGATTTTGCTGAAGGCCTACCATCATCGGACGGATTTTCAGTTATTTTCACAACGGTTGATCGCCTAAGCAAATATGCTCATTTCATGCCCTTACGTCATCCATATACTGCTGAAAAAGCCGCCATAACATTTATGGATAATGTTTTCAAATTACATGGTATGCCTAAGATGATTGTAAGTGACAGGGATGCTATTTTTACTAGTCAATTCTGGATGACCTTGTTTCATTTACAAGGTGTTGCACTCCAATTTTCGATGGCTTACCATCCTCAGTCCGATGGACAAACTGAGGTGCTAAATCGCACTCTTGAGACGTATTTGAGGTGTATGACATCAGACTGTACTTCCCATTGGAGTCGTTGGCTGTCAATGACGGAATGGTGGTATAATACCACCTTTCATTCGACTATTCAGATTACACCTTTTCAGGTTGTATATGGATATCCCCCTCCTGTCTACACCCCATATATGGCGGGGCATTCTGCGGTATTAGTGGTTGATCAAGTTCTGTTAGAGAGGAATACCATGGTTAATATTCTGCGCTTTCATTTACAACGTGCTCAAAATCAGATGAAGCAATTAGCTGATCAACGTTACACTAAGCGTGCCTTTGAGGTGGGTGAGTTCGTGTATTTGAAGTTACATCCATACTGTCAGAATAGTGTTTAGTGTCGTGTTTCTCAAAAATTAATTGTTTTGTTCTACGAGTCATTCAAGGTGGTGAAAAAGATGGGCTTTGTAGCTTATACTCTAGACTTGCTAGCTGATTGTAGGATTCATCCTACGTTTCATATGTCGCAACTGAAGCGTCGAGTGTTAGATGCCACGTCAGTATCTTTAGTTTTGCCTTCTTCCTTCTCTTCAGTGCTCCGCACTCCGATGGCTATTCTTGATCGTCATTTGGTTAATCGTCATAATAAGCCTGTTGTACAGATATTGGTAGAATGGTCTTCGTTGAAGAATCATAATGTCTCCTAGGAATTTCTCTATGACATTCAGCAACATTTTCCTGCGGTTAACCTTGTGGAAAAGGTTCTTGAGAGGGAGGGAATTGATACAAACGTTTAAGGAAGACGATGTAAACGGTGTAGTATTGGACCAGATGTTACAAGATGGTGAAGGAGCTAAGTAATGTGAGAAAATGCGACGTAGTTTAGTGATTAGTAATAATACGTAGTCATGTAAAGTAGAGTCAAGATTTAACGAGATTTGTGATTGCCAACGGTTGTAGTAGTAGTTGATATAGTCGTTGTAGGAGAAGAGGAGTGTAACGAATGTATAACTGAATTTTCTCTCTCTAAGTACCTCTCTCTTTTACTTAGCTCCATTTTTCTTTCTTATTACTTTTTACGTTTTTTAGAAATAGCCAATCCTACAATAATCTTTCGGATTACAGTAAAAGACTTGTATCAATTGACAAGTCCAATCCCAATATCTTGATTTTGAATGGCAATACATCGTAAACCCATATATATATTGTCTGTTAATACACGACCAATTAATGTTTGGACAAAAATTCTTTCCCGTACCATCCCATCTTCTGTTAGATAATTGTTGAGAGGAATATCTCCGAACATATCAACAATTTTATTTTAGTTGTGTTATAATTACAAGGAATCTCTTGCTTAGTATTTACTTGTAATATTGTTCCATAAATATTTTCAACTCCCCGAAGCATTTCGTCGCTTACTACGCCCTTCCTCGTCTCTGGGTGCCTAGGTATCCACCGTAAGCCTTTCCTCGGAAGGGGATGCGGCTCTATTGAAGAGACAGTTATCTTACTTGCAAACCTATCTAGGGGGATTAAATATATGACAAGGTTACCCGATATTGTTGAAAAATGGATTTCTATTTTTTTGGAATCATAAGACTGTTCCAATGCCAATCCGGATGAACAAAGAGTCGTAATAAATGCAAAGAAGAAGGATCTTTCACCCAGTAGCGAAGGATTTGAGTCTTTTACTATAATCCGAAAGATTATTCTAGTGTTGGCTATTTCTAAAAAATGTAAGAAGTAAGAAGAAAGAAAACTGGAGCTGAGTAGAAGAGAGAAGTACTTAGGGAGAGAAAATTCAGTTATACATTCATTACACTCCTCTTCTCCTACAACGATTATATCAACTACTACTACAATCGTTAGCAATCACAAATCTCGTTAAATCTTGACGCTACTTTACACGACTACGTATTATTACTAATCACTAAACTACGTCGCATTTTCTCACATTACTAAGCTCCTTCACCATCTTGTAACATCTGGTCCAATACTACACCGTTTACAAGTCTTCCTTAAACGTCTGTATCAATTTCCTCCCTCTCAAGAACCCTGTCCACAAGGTTAACTGCAGGAAAACGTTGCTGAATGTCATAGAGAAATTCCCAGGAGACATCATAATCCTTTGATGAAGACCATTCTATCAATATCTGTACAACATGCTTATTATGACGATTAGCCAAATGACAATCGAGAATAGCCACCAGAGTGTGGAGCACTGAAGAGAAGGAAGAAGGCAAAACTGGAGATACTGACGTGGCATCTGACACTCGATGCTTCAGTTGCGACACATGAAGCGTGGGATGAATCTTACAATCAGCTGGCAAGTCTAGAGTATAAGCTATAGAGCTCACCTTCTTCACCACCTTGAATGGCCCGTAGAACAAAGCAGCTAATTTATGAGAAACATGATGCTGAACACTATTCTGACGGTATGGATGTAACTTCAAATACACGAACTCACCCACCTCAAAGACACGCTCAGTGCGACATCGATCAGTTAATTGCTTCATCTGATGTTGAGCACGTTGTAAATGAAAGCGCAGAATATTAACCATGGTATTCCTTTCTAATAGAACTTGATCAATAGTTAATACTACAAAATCTCCCGTCATATACGGGGTGTAGACAGGAGGGGGATAACCATATACAACCTGAAAAGGTGTAATCTGATAGCTGAATGAAAGGTGGTATTATACCACCATTATGCCAATGATAGCCAACGACTCCAATGGGCAGTACAGTCTGACATCATACACCTCAGATACGTCTCAAGAGTGCGATTTAGCACCTCAGTCTGTCCATTGGACTAAGGATGGTAAGCCGTTGAAAATTGGAGTGTAACACCTTGTAAACGAAACAAGGTCGTCCAGAACTGACTAGTAAAAATAACATCCTTGCCACTTACAATCGTTTGAGGTATACCATGTAATTTGAAAACATTATCCATAAACGTTCTGAAGAATTTTTCAGCAGTATATGGATGACTTAAGGGCATGAAATGAGCATATTTGCTCAGGCGATCAACCATTCTGAAAATAATTGAAAATCTGTTCGATGATGGTAGGCCTTCAACAAAATCCATACCGATATCCGTCCATGTCTGATGAGGAATAGGAAGAGGTTGCATTAAACCCGGAGAAGCTACAGTTTCATACTTGTTTCTTGCACAAACATCACATTTGCTTACAAACTTACGAACATCACATTGCAACCTTCTCCAAAAGAAAAACGCACTGATTCTTTTATAAGTACTAAGCCAACCCGAATGACCCCCATATGCTGAAGAATGGGATAATTCAATAATTTTCTGATGTAATGGAATTGAATAAACCATTACGATACGACCCTTCCATCGTAAAATACCATCTTGCCATGAATAAATCTAGCCCTTTTAGTCCCCATGTTGAATCTGTTGTAGTAACTTTTGAATGGACACGTCGCATTGCCAACTTTCTTAAATCTCAGACAACAATTCGGCTTGAACCTGGGATATAGTCTGAGTAAATAGCTCCACACTGCTAACTCTGGACAAAGCATTTGCAGCTGAATTATCCATGTCTTTTTTATATGTAATAGAAAACCCCAAAAGCTTCAGTAGCCAAGTTTGTTGGAAAGGAGTTGTTATTCTCTAGTCCAACAAATATCGTAGACTATGATGATCAGTCTGGATAAGGAAATGGCGACCAGTAAGATAATGGGACCACTGCTTCACCACCATCACTATAGCCAAGAATTCTTTCTCATAAATAGAAAGATGTTTATACTTACTAGAAAGGTTTTTACTGACGAATGCAATTGGGTGATTCTTCTGCATCAATACAGCTCCAATGCCCTCCCCGCTTGCATCAGCCTTAATAATAAACTCTTGCTGAAAATTTGGGAGAGCCAACACAGGTGCTAATGTCAAGGCAAGTTTCAAAGCTACAAAAGCTATCGTTGCCTCCTCATTCCACACAAACGAATCCTTTTTAAGCAAATTTGTCAACGGTTTGCTCACTTGCCCATAACTCTTGACAAATCTTCTATAATACCCACATAATCCAAGGAACCCGCAAAGATGTCTAACATTCTGAGGCTGTGGCCAATTCCACATTACGCTAACCTTCTAAGGATCAGTAGACACACCTTGGCCACTAATACTATGACCCAAATACTCTACCCGATCCACACCAAAAGAACACTTGGAAATTTTAACATAAAGTTATTGTTCTACCAAAACCTCAAACACCAATTTTAGATGTTCTAAATGCAGCTCGAAAGAAGGACTGTAAATGAGTATATCATTAAAAAATATTAAAACAAACATCTATAAATATGGTTTAAAGATCTAGTTTATCAATCTTTGGAAGGTGGCTGGAACATTTGTTAGTCCAAAGGGCATTACCAGAAATTCGTAATGTCCCTCATGTGTCCGAAAGGTAGTTTTATAGATGTCTTCTTAGTGCACCCTGATCTGATGATAGCCAGCTCGTAGATCCAACTTTGAGAAACATGTCACTCCATTTAATTCATCAAAGAGCTCTTCCACTAAGGGAATGGGAAATCTATCCTTAATCATGCACTGATTAAGAGATCTGTAATCAATGCAAAATCTCCATGATCCATCCTTCTTCTTAATCAGTATCACTAGAGTTGAGAATGGGCTAACTCTCTGACGAATGATACCCTGTTGGAGCATGTCATTCACCAAATTCTCCACCATATTTTTCTGCAAACCTGCATACCGGTAAGGTCAAAGATTCACGGCCTCCGTCCCTTCTTTCAATGGAATCCTGTGATCGTGGAATCTAGATGTAGGTAATCCTCTTGGCTCTTCGAATACTACTGCAAATTGTTTCAACAACCCTTGCAATTTGTCTTTAAATAGCAAAAATGATCCCTCCTCTGTATCTGGTACTCCTGCCACTCTCAATTCAACTTGTTTAGTTTCCAATCCCTCCTCTGTATCTGGTACTTCTGCCACTCTCGATTCAACTTGTTTAATTTCCTTATTTCCTACTTTTGCCATTTTCGACACTACCATGAAACAACAGATGATATCCTTATCACTCCATATTTTTATTAATTTCTTGTCAGGTAATTGCACTAACTTCTGGTGTCTTAAGCTCGTGAGCTCCATCTTTTCACCTAGCCAACAGAAGTTTATAGTTCCTTTGTGATAATTAAACACAATATCATCCAACTCCGACAACAACTGCACCCCTAATACCATATTAGTACCCCCTATGTCTATCACTAAGGCGTCAGTACAAAATTCTCGACCTCCCATCAGCCAACGTAAATTTCTACATACGTGCTTACAGCTCAACTTCATTCCTCCCCTAACAATCACAGATAATTCCTTCACTTCTTCTAACTGTTTTCCCAATCTATCTATAAGTTTCCGGTCCACAAAATTATGTGTACTCCCTCCATCCACCAGTATATATATCATAATATTATTCAACATACCTTGCACCTTAATTTGTTGATATTTGGCCATTGATACTCCGGACATTGCTTGTATTGATATGTTGGGTAGATCTTCTTCTGCTGTTAAAACACTCTCTTCATTCTCCTATTCATCATCCATAATAAATATGTGTAACATCTTCTTTTTGCAATTATGGCCGTGGACATACTTTTCCTCACACCAAAAACATAATCCTTTTGCTCGTCTCTCATCTAATTCCTTGCTAGAGGTTGTTTTACTCCATTTAACCTCCTTTTCCCCTTTTTGACCTACTTACGGTGGAGTAGGTAAAAGTCCAGGGGACCTTATGGCATTTATAGGACTCACAGCATAAGCCCCTCTCTGGTGCACTCTTCCCTTAAATCGATACTATGTCACCACCATCTCATGCTTCCGAGCTAACTCATAGGCTTTTTGGAGAGTTTTTAGACTCCACAACTTTACCGGGTATTCAATTTCTAATTTCAACCCTTTCAAAAACATACTCACCAAGTATGGTTCGGGCATCACCAATTTCTGCGACAACAAATCGAACTCTGCACAATATTCTTTAACTGTACCTCTCTGTTTCAAGTCTTTGAGTCCTCCAATTGGATCTTCAAAAGCCTTCTCTCCAAAATGTTGTTCGAGAGCCAACAAATATCCCCCCCCCCAAACTAGGAGGATCCCTCTTCATTTTGTTCCGCATATACAACCCATGCCAAGCAAGAGCCTGTCCTTCCAAGTACATCATTGTAAGACCAACCTTTAACTTCGGTGGTGTACAATTGAGCGTAAAAAATTGGTCACATTTGAACTCCCATGTAAGCAAGTTTTCCCCTTTGAACACTGGTAACTCAATCTTGCTACATCTTGTAGGGATCATGTAACGACTCCCGTAACTTCCATCACCATTGCCATTTTCTAGAACTCTCTGATTAGCAGTCCTTCGCACTCCGTTGTCACTGTGATAATGCTGAAATAATCGAGTAATCCATCTTTAAGCTCTTGCATACCCCGTTCATGTCTCATTTTCAACTTTTGCATTTGACCCCGTAATGCTTCTTCCATCCGTCGCAACTCCTGTCCCCTCGTTCCTTCAACCATCACGCAACGTCAACTATAGGTAGGAACAATTCTCTGATACCAATTTGATACAAGTCTTTTACTGTAATTCGAAAGATTATTCTAAGGTTGGCTAGTTCTAGAAAATGTAAGAAGTAAGAAGAAAGATAACTGGAGCTGAGTAGAAATGAGAAGTACTTAGAGAGAGAAAATTCAGTTATACATTCGTTACACTCCTCTTCTCCTACAACGACTATATCAACTACTACTACAACCGTTAGCAATCACAATTCTTGTTAAATCTTGACTCTACTTTACACAACTACGTATTATTACTAATCACTAAACTACATTTCATTTTCTCACATTACTCAACTCCTTTACCATCTTGTAACATCTGGTCCAATATTACACTGTTTACATTAGACTTGGATCCTATATTGATTAAATACAAAGTTAGTGTGGGATTTATAAGGACTTTGGGCTCTCCACCCTCATAAGCTAGCTTTTGGGGTATGGCTCTCCTAAAGTCCTTATCAATTGGTATCAGAGCCAGTATTGGAGTGGTGACCTACGGAGTGGTGGCCTGGGAGTGCCAGCCATGACCAATGTGGTCATGACCAACAAGGATCTCGGAGTGGTGGCCTATAGAGTGGTGACCTGAAAGTGTTATCCGTGACCAACATAGACGTGACCAACGAGGACGTTGGTCCTTATAGGGAGACTAATGATACGTTTTGATCCAATTGCAAGGTATGGGACTTGGATCCCACATTGATTAAATACAATGTTAGTGTGGGATTTATAAGGATTTTGGGCTCTCCACCCTCATAAGCTAGCTTTTGGGGTATGGCTCTCCTAAATTCATGGGTACGTGGGTGGTGACGCCAGAGTAGTAGTGTTCGCCCGGGGCTAGAAAAGGTCTAGCTCATAGCCAGCCCGCCGGTGCCTGAGCTACAATGCGTGGTGGAATGTTACGGTCTAATTGTCCCACATCGGTAATAAAAGAGACTGAAATGGAGTTTATAGGCTTATGAACTCTTCCACCCTTCAAGCTAGCTTTTGGGGTTAGTTCTCTTATAAGACCTATAACAGTCAGTTCTTGTTCCAAATCAAAAATACGTTCTTCGATTGATTGTACGAGTTCATATTTCATTGCATCCTAAATAGCTTTCGATGTCTCAAGCCCAAAAACTACACTTATCACGTCATCTTATAAAGAGCCAAGAATCTAACCTTTTATAGTTGAATCAATCAACTCCCAATCCTCCAACGCCTTCATTGCTTCAGCGTTGGCAGGATCACTCTCATTGGCTCCTTTGGGTAAGTCAAGTCGTGGTTTAGCTTCGGTCAGAAAAGCCATCAATTTTTGGCTCTTAACAAGATAAAGGATTTGATTTCTCCATAGATGATAATTATTGGTGGTAAGTTTCAACGTAACAAACGCATGCACATTGACTGAGGAGTTGTTTCTCGTTGTTCAGCTAACAAGGCTTGGGTATTTTTTGGTTTTTGTATTAGTGGAAGATGGCTGGAAAGGGATCGATGTTTTGATTAATGTAGATACATGTACAAGAATTCACACATTGATGCTTTGATACCAAATTGAAAAACTGCAACTGAGTTTTAATCAAAAAGTAGAATTTAGAGAATTAAATTTTTATTCTCCATTAACTCACACACAAACACTTTATAGGATATTCTTAGACTACAACAAACAAGACATTTAGCGACGAAATCTAACGTCGCTAAAGAACAAAAAATCGTCGCAAATACTCATGTGCGATGATAGCATATCGTTGTCCAAATCGTCGCTAAGTCTCAGTAGCAAAATAACATCCGCGACATTTTCCTAAAGTTGTCGCTAAAAAGTTTTTTCGACACAAATAGTTCATCGCTAAAAATTATAACTGACGATATTAAAAACGTCATGCATAGCTATGTGCGATGTTTATTTTTCGTAGATAAAAATTTTTAGCGATGAAAGGTTATTCGTAGGTAATTGTTTTTAGTGACGATTTAATTTAGTAGTAGAATAGTTTTAGCTACTAAGTTCCTATTTTAGGGAAATATTTTTAAAGACGTTCCATAAACGTAGGTAAAAACTTTTTGTGACTAATTAGGTTTTGGTAGCTAATAGGTTTTTGTAACGATTTTGTTTTTGGTAGCAAAATACTATTAACTACTATTATATTGTTGTAGCGAAAGACTTTTAGCGACATTCTATATGTGTAGCTAGTGAGCTTTTGTGACAAAATTTTATGGTAGCTAATAGTATTTGGTGACAAATTTTAATTTTGAATTAATAATTATTATAATTGTTAAAAAATTTTAATTTAAAATTTTTCAATTTTTAAGACTTTTGTGACCAATTTGTTTTGGTAGCTAATATTATTTAGTGACAAAATTTAATCTTAAATTTAATTATTATTATAAATGTAAAAAACAAATTTATTTTGAATTTATTACAATTTTAAGACAGTTTAAAATATTAATATTGTTCATTTCATAATTAATGTTAGTGACATAATTTTTAAATAATAATAAATTGAAATAAAATAAAATATAAAATGGAATGCAATTTATAAACTAAGAGTCTTCATCTGAGTCACTATCACTAACATATGCAGAACCTAATATTTGTTTAACCAATTTTTTAAGCTTGTTAACTTCTTTTACATTACGATTTAATTTGTTTTCTCTACATTGTAATTTACTCTTCGGTGCCTGGTTCTCCTCTTGAAGCGTCCTGACATATGCTGGTCGTGACGAAGAGGCATCTATAGGCTTAGGGTCATACCCAAGACCCTTGATATAGCCCAATCGTATACTAAGGACATTGTTGCAAATGTCATCGACATTGGACTGATTTTTCTCAACCAATGACGTCTGCAACAACTCCTGCATGTTGTCCTACAATGTCAAGAGAAAATCGAGTTAACTAAAAAATTATTAGTTAATATTATATAGAAAAATAAATTGTAATATTAATTTATTTGTACTTACATAATTACTTTGTGTCTCTTCAGACATCCAGCCTTGACCTTCCTTGTAGTGTGTGTGTTTGTATAATGTGATCCTATCACACTTTTGCCCTTGGAGGTCTGTTTGACTTTATAATATGAATTTGAAAAATTGTAACCAATTAGAATTTATTATATTAAAAAATATAATAATAAATAGAAAATGTTACACTTACTAATTCTTGTCGGACAATTACAAATAACCTGGAGCCGATGTTATGAGAAGTCTTCATTAAGGCTCTGTTGGCCTTAGCTTTAGAATACTTTTCCTAAATTAAGAGAAGCAGTTATGAGATCTATAAACATAATTAATGGAAGAAAATACACCTGAGGATAACAACAAACCTGAATCTTTGCTGAAGCCCAATAATCACACAATTTATTATAATTTTCTTCAATCTCCCATTCCAGCAAATGTTTCCTTATCTCTTCATCGGAAGGAAAAGATTGATAATATTTATGAAGTCGATATCGATGATCCTTCACCTTTTGTTTCAACAGCGAACTAACACTGCTTGAAACCTTAGGTGTGTTGATATCAACAATATTGAGCTTTATCTGTAAAAACACGTATTAGATAAGTTATTAATATAGTTAAGTAAAATTGCAATACATATAATGAAATGAATTGAAATATTACAGAAACTTTATCCAAAGCATTTTGCAGCAAGTTGTCTTCCTTCAACTGCCTAACATGCTGAAGGCAAGGCAACTCATTCCGAACAATGATGCCCAACTCACTAGCCAACTTTGCAGCTTAGATCTTATCCATTGGGCGCCCTTGCATCGGGTTAATCGTCATTGACAACTTGGAATTCATTGCAACATTCATCCATTGCAACTCAACTCCTTTTGTCTTACCTTTACCTCATTTTCTGAGGCTAGTATTGGAACCAGAAAAAATACATAATGATAAAAACACACTAAAAATGTAATCAGAGCATAAATGTAAATATGTTTGGTTATCAAAAATATACCTGAAGATCCCTTATGACTACCAGACGATGTTGGTAAAGGTTGTTGATGTTGACTTCCCTCATTTGATGATGGAATTGTTAGTTGTCCTGTGAAAGAAACTTCATCTGTCGTGATCAGCTTCTTTCCTTTGTTTTGCCCAGGTGCCATTATAATGACCCTATAACTAATTAAGAACATATCATATAACTGTAATTGCAAAATAAAATTAACATTTTGTGAAACATTAAAACTATGCTTAATTAGCATAACTAAAACATCAACAACATCAAGTTTTTGGTGTAAGTAAAGGTATATATCCTATAGTACTTCTAATTTTGTGTCCACTCTAAAAGATACCAAGTCATTAAGTACAAGTTTGATTGCGTAGTATTTTTGTTTAAAATATGCAGCAATTTATTCAGCACTAGACCACATTTCATTTAAAAATTAAAACTATGCAGAAAATAGTGGATTAATTTCAATATTGACTAAAATCATCTTAATTCTTTCTTTATTTCTATATTTTATGTTCGAACACAAAGAAAATGGAAATAAACTAGATAAAGAAGAAAAATCCTATAATGGACCAATTCTGACACCATCTTTGAAAATCAAATATCCAGGACACAATAAATGAATTTCAATGAAATGCCCTTATATAGTTTGTGCTGAAAATTAGTGATCTGCCAATATCTTATGTCCATTTATTATTTCTATTATATGACTAAGGCCAATTAGTCAGCTAAAGAAAAAGATAGATAAGTTAATTACAAAAAGTGGGTATAATTAGTCGAGATGATTTATACTTTGTTGCTTATTACGCAAAGTGTGTAAATGGTCAATTTCATGATTCGAAGCATTTCAATGGTCACATTATCATCAACTTCTGTTTTTCTTAATGGGAATTTGAAAAAACACAAAAGCTACACTTTCCCTTGCCGCCTTAAAAGAAAATAAAGGAAAGAAATTGTAGCGCCCCCTTATTGCAGGGTACATACCGGGATGCCCGGAGGTCATTTCGGTACATATCCTACGATAAGGGTGAGCTACGTTCGGACTCTACACTAACTTCACATGGCATCATATCATTATTCATTAATCGACATCGTATGGAAAATCACAATATTTAAAAACCCAGCTTTTTCCTCATTTCATTTCTCAACTTCGAAAGTCTACATTATAAATTTTGTTTTCAACACTTACTACATGTACATCATTAAACCTAGTACAAAAGTACTACATAAAAGAGGAAAATACACATAGTCTATCCGATCTGCCTAAAAATCTCAGTTGACCGACCTTTGAGCCATGCCTTCTCTTGCCAAAATCACGTAGAGCCTTTCACTTGATAGCTTCGTCTCTCGGTCCTGAAAAGACCTCGTTGCAATTTTAGTGAGTTTTGCGAATTTAATGAGATAACCATCATCGATGGTTCACTCAATTCATGCATCACATTATTTCACATAACATATAATCACATTAAATCACATACACTTAATCAATCATGCCACATTGTACATTTAACACTTTATAATCATTCAGATCTTACATTAGCAACGCACATGAGACTCACTTTCTTTCTTATTGTTGTGACCGAGTGCCTATCACAGACTTATACAAATATTGGCCCACAGGGCTCAATCAGACAGAATCACAGAGCTTGGCTCTACGTGCCAAATTAGAAAAATCGCGGAGCAAAGCTCTACGTGAAAGCGCTTTATAATGGCAGCTTAAGTCACAACGCCTTTATCTGAGCATGCATTTTATGAAATGCAATACATTCTGAATACTTCATATATCATAATCTTACATGAAAGTTTAAACAAAATTTCAGAGTCATCGGACCTAAGTCTGGCATTCAACTTTCGTTGAAAATCAGAAGACAAATTCATATCAAATGCACATTTATTTTATCTCATTCATATACACTTAGCACTTCAATATCTGAATCCAATATCACAATCATCGGACCTTCATGTCCGGAATCAACATTCAAGCCATATTCATTCAATTATTTTTTTAACAGATTTTAACAACCAAAAATTAAGTGAGACCGTCTAGGTTACTCACAAGTTGCTCCCAAAGCTAATGTCTGGAAGTTCCGGCAACGTCTAGAGGTTGACGTTCCAATTGCTCCTCTATATCAAACACCATACGTATATATCACAATTTGCAAAATTATGAGTGTTTAATAATGCACATGTAGGAAATGAATTATGTACAATACATGTTCATGACAACCCCAGGTATCTTCCCATCAATTTCATTTACAAAATCATTTTCATATCAAAACTCATCTAAGTACAATTTATACTAAGGTTTATGCCTCACTAAGACCATTAGAATCTCAATTCATTTCTTAATGACTCACTTCAGATTTTTCCAAGTTACATTTTTGGGTCTATTGTTCACATTCAATTTGGAAGCAAAATTAATGTAATTGGGTCATACTATATTCTCGAAAAGTGTTCCCCTATGTCTGATCTTTCTATTGACACCAAAATCACTCAATTTGGTTCAGAAATTTGGAAGATATACCTCCAACATTATCGGGTTGTTCACAATCAAAAATAATGTACTACGTACAAATTCCATCTAGAAATTCAATATCTTAGAGAAAGAATCAAAATTATACTTCTTGAGACAATTTGTAATCCTATATCTCTAGTTTACTCCAAATTAAAAATCGTCTCATTTGGAATCCTATAGGTCCAGATGTAACCAAAATACCGAAGGATATTTAGGAAGAAAATCCTATTTCACTATTCCAACAGATTCCACACTTTGGTTTGATCAAAAATTCTCAATTCAATTTAGAATGCTATAAAAGTTTATAAAGGGATAGAACACTGCATCATAAATCTATTGGTTCAAAAATCAGATCATTTGGAGATCTAGAGAAGAAGTTATGGTCATATAAGTGAAAAGTAGACGAAGCAGAAAGTAGATTAAGCATAAGATGGACCCAGAAAATAGACGCAGAAAGATAGATGCAAAAACATAGACGTAGAAAGATAGATGCAGAAATATAGACGCAGAAACATAGACGTAAAAACATAAATGCATAAATATAGACACATAAACATAGACGCAGAAATATAGACGCAGAAAGATAGACGCAGAAATATAGACGCAGAAAGATTGACGTAGAAATATAGACGCAGAAAGATAGATGCAGAAAGATAAATGCAAAAACATCGACGTAGAAACATAAACGTAGAAACATAGATGTAGAAATATAGACATAGAAACATAGACGCAGAAACATAGATGCATAAAGATAGACGCAGAAAGATAGACGCAGCAATATAGACGTAGAAACATAGACGTAGAAAGATAGACGCAGAAAGATAGACGCAAAAATATAGATGCAAAAACATAGATGCAGAAAGATAGACGCAGAAACATAGACGCAGAAATATAGATGCAGAAACATGGAAGCAGAAAGATAGATGCAGAAATATAGACGCAGAAACATAGATGCAGAAACATAGACTAAGCAGATACTATCTATACTTCTCAACTCAAAAACCTTTTTCTTGAACATCTCTTCATCTTCATCTTCATCAACTCTCGTATAAAAATATATATATTCATACATGCTCAGTGAAGAAACAGAGCATATCACCTTTCTATATCTAACTCTCTACATAATCTTATATGTCATTTTATTTCTATTTCAATTCCAAGAACCATTTCACAACACCTGAGCACTAATAATCCATCAAAACCCAAATAACATCATATCCCCAATTTTTCAT
>JANQBM010626968.1:0-15830 GCA_025594535.1 Erythroxylum domingense | reverse complement strand
TTATTATTCCACCATCATCCTCTGTACCTTGGTAGTATCTTAAACTTGAAGATGTTTGTACATTGGTAATTTGTTAAAGTTCCTGCTTTGTAGTCGGTTGGTTTAAGTGAAAAATTTTTTGGATCGACAATTTAATTACAACAGAAGGGAATATTAGAACAACCTCATTATTGAATAACATTTTTTATAGCTAAGATTGTTATATGCTATTTTCTGGTCACTTTATACTCCCACTTATCTCATTTTCATAGAGCCTCAAAAGTAAATAAATTTCCTTGTTAACAGTTCTAGAATATTTACCCTTTTAACCAGTTATGTAATCCAACCATTTGCTTAAGCTAAATATGCTCTTTGCTCTCCTTCTTTTCTTTTGGGTCAAGACACTTCGGTGTGCATTTTATGAAAGAAACATTTTTATTATTTTCTACTCTGAAGCACTTCAAGAGTTAAGGCTTAAGATGCGAAGTTGGGCTCTCTTGCATTATAGTTTGATGATTACTTTTCAATTTTCTTTGATGGCCAAGATGGTTCTAGATAATGCTATTTGTTGCCAGTTTGTCTTCCTAATAGTGACTGAAGAAACTTTTTATGTGTTTCAGAATTCATAAACCTTGTATCATTAGAGTCTAATGAAGTTTGCATCGGAGAGGATAAATGCACAATCACCCCTGAGCATTAGCTAAAGGCTTTGGAGGTAGTTGATCTCTTGCAAATTGAGATCATAGTGACCATATTCATGACTTCAAAGTGGTGAGACTTTTGATAAATTAGCTTTTTTCCTCATGTTTTGAGAGTCTTATCACCTAAATGTCAAATATTAATTTAGCATGCACAACAAGGTTATTCATGTAAAAATTTAATGATTTATGAACCTACCTGTGCTCCTTTTCTGTCTTTAGTAGTTTGTTCAATAAGTTGATTTTCAATAGAAAGTAATTTTGGTACTAAATAAATAAAAACTGCAAGATTTAAATTTATGTTTTTTTCTATTAGTACTCCTTTATGCACGAGATCATGATTTTCTGACTAGTTAAGCTTTGGTGGGAAAATATGGATTAAAAGACAAATTAACTAATCAAAATGAGGTTCATTGGAATTTCCCCATGTTGTGTTTGGATGATAGGCTGGCTTCACTATTAGCTTGTAGGGACAACGTGAATCATTCCTGATGTATAAAAGAATGACATAGAGGGACTACTCAGATTTAGATGATGTAGAACATAACTCAGGTAAAACCATCTATTAAGCTTTAATAGGTTCATTGTAGATTTAATTAAGTGAAAAGTGATATTGAGAATTCATGTCTATTATATGTTTTCTATGAGTTCATTTTAATAGTCACTTAAGATTTCTGTCATCCGCCAGTTGTTGACTGCCTCTGCTCCATCGTTATTTTAAAGTTTTACAATTTGGTTGGCATAAAATTTGGGCTTGATTCTTGTATGATCTTTTAGATCTTTTGCAAAACAATCTAGATTTTGAAACTATAAATCCTTCATGTAAGCTTTCTTTTCCTCATGTGCTGGTGGCAACCATATCATCCTTCTTATTTGGTTACCATATTAAGTTTATGCACCTTCTTGGACTTGCTTTTCGTGGACTTCTCTTCATATTTTTTTAATAATAATTACTTGTATCTTATATGTGCTGAACCATGTTTTAGGTTCTCATTTATTATGGTTTATTGTTTTAGTGTGGTAAATGAACCGCTTGAAAGCATCTCCTTTCATTTTGGATTTAGTGGCAATACCTTAGAAAAAGGTGATCCACTATGAATACTTTTGCATTTTATGCTACATGTGCCTTTTCATTAGGATCTACTGCTCATTGTTCATATCAAATGTAGGCCTTGTGATCAGTACTTGTCTCGTTGGTGCCCTTATTGGATCTTTATACAGTGTTTAGATAGCTAATGGGATATGACAAATTCTATTTCCAGGATATCAAATTCTTTTTGACAACTAAGTGAGTTAATGATTGGTTCTAATCACCATTCTCTATTTCTTGTTGACTACATTACACTGCTTATTTCTTCTACACATACCTTATTAATAGATTGTTCCCTCACATTTTGGATATAAAATAACATAGTTCTAAAGCTATGCTTACCCTCCTTTTATCTGTATATGCTTTTTTTTCCCCAATTTTATATGGTGAAGCTCAATATATGTGTACTTCAACTTATCGTTTCTTATATATAATGAAACACACATTTTGATTTTGTGACTTCTCAGGTATAACAACAGTGTTTGAATTTATGGTTTACCAGGTACATTAGAGACAACCCTCTTGCTTATCAAAATTTCTCTACTATTCAATGTAAACTTACATTCAAGTCATATCATTATTCAATTATTATCAGATTTACAAATAGTCAGTCGTGTATATGAAATATCTCTAAACCAATTGCCTAAAAGCTGATTTGGTGTGATGTCTTAAAAATCGTCATTTAATGTAGATACTTAGTTATCGGAACTTAAAACCTGCCGTTGAGATATGTTTTAGATATACTTTAATCATGAAGCATATTTTGCTACTTTGATAAGAAATTTTGAAGGACTTTTAGGATTGGAAAAATGAAGAAGAACATTAGCTCTCTTGTTTGGCAAAAAAGTGTAAAACATAGCAAATGAGTTTTCAGGATAAAACTTACCCATTTTTTGTTACCACATCTAATTCTTTAGGGGAAATTTATCAATTCCTTAATTAAAAAATGAATAGAGCAAAGTTTTCTGAATATGTCACTTGGAAAATACATGGTAACAATCTAAAACTGGCAACATATCAAGTCTATTTACCATTTTCTTCCACGAATTCACTTTTCTTATCCCTAGAATTGAGTATTTTTGTGCTGGATATGTAGGGGGCATTATTGCATAGTTTTATATTCACGAAATTGCGGTTCAAAATCGTGTTGAACTATAATTCTTTAGTAGAAACTTAGTAAAGTGACGTGTTCAATTCCAGATTTCACTTGCATTTCTTCTACTAAAGTAGTCTACAAAATACCTTATGAATGTGTGCAATGTTCAAATATATTACATTTATGCTCCTCAAGTGTTATTTAATAATAGTTCTAGTTGTATCAGTACTTAGAAATGTTTTTTCATTACTGCTTGTGGATGCAGCCAGCTTCATTAATTGTTACTTCTCTTTTTTAGTTATTTAGTTTTATTGTTAATTCGGATAGTTCTTTTTTTAAGTATCATCTCTGCCATGATTTTTTCAATTGTTGGTTGCAAATAGCTTGCAAGTGGCTATAGTTTTATAGAAAGGACACAATTATAATATTCATATATGTAGAAGCATAATTTATGACACCTCTGACTAGTTTGGCCTTTATTGTTAGAGAATTAATCACAAAAATGCATGCATATGGATTAGAGGGAAGTAGAACACTATATTCAACATTTATATTAAGATTCTTCCTTTTACAACATAAACTAGGAAATTTTCAAATTACAAATATGCCCCTCCAATGAATAACCCTTAAACCATCAATGCCTTCCCCTAAAGCTCTCTCTAGCAAGAGCTTAATTGAAAAAATGCTCGATTGAAAATATGATCCCCAAATCAACACTGGCAGGCTTATCCAAAACCTAAATTGCTCAATTATGAATTTTTGCTTGATAACAATGTTAGTAAAAACTACATGTAATGGGAAAGGCTAAAGTAGATATGGATGTGCTGTTTTACTCTTCTGATGCTAGAAAAAAAATCATATTTTCATATAAACTTATTGATTTAATCCCCCTAAAAGAGACTTCAAGTTATATTTTAGTAACAAAGAAATACAAAGTGACTTGCAAATATTGATATGATGCTTTTGCAACAATTTTGTGCAACTAAAATTGGAAACTAATACAATTCTTACCCTTTTTGCACAAATTAATGCTGTCAAATCTGCAAGAAGGATATGGCCTTGCATCCTCTCTTAGCTTTTTTGTGTTTAAGAATCTTCCCATAGTTCTTTATTTTTTCCCATTATATTATTTGTAGAAAAATCACTTGTTTAAAGTTCAAAATGATGCCTTTACAAGAGCGATTCTTCCCATTTTTACACAATCTCACTAGCATATTCAACTAGTTTCAAAATCCATTATGAAATTAAAATAAATGAGAAAGAGTAGGGGGAAAGAGGTATGTGGTTCAGCTGTGAGGCTTGAATCTGTGGATACAAAGATCAGAAGGACACTAGGTCGTCTATTTTTAATTAGTAGTCCATTTATTTATAGCAGTACGGTAGATTATTAGGAATATTCAAAACAAAATAGCTAAATTGATTCACTGTAACAGTAATTTTTCTATATAAATACACAATACATGGCTATATAGAATGCAGAATAATAATAATACTAAAATTTCTAAATTTTACTAGATGCATCTTAATCCTGCATAAGGAGTTTATTTTGATTTTGGCAACCATACAAAAAAGGTATGCCTGTACTTATATGTCTCTCTACTTTAAGTTTGAATGCTCAAATTAATTGGATGTTAGGATTATATGGCATCTATTTGTTGTTTTAACTTCAGTTGATTTTGCATATGCTTTACTTATGTTATTGTTCTTGTTACACTATATTGAACCTTTTAATTTAGCTTTGTTAATATTTTTTTATCTGTATTGATGCACTCAAAATATTGCTTGGATAGTTAGCTCCTGAACTAAGATTAATTTAATATGTTGTTAGTATCATGATGACATGCGCGTTGTAAAGCTAGTTAAAATAAAATGACTAGACTACTACTATAGCAGTGGTGAATCTAGATCGATTCCACAGGGAGTGTTCGGTTAGCTTATGGAATAAAATTAATTTATGTTTGGAAAAAATGGGGGGTTTAGATTTTGGAATAAGAAAAAAATAAAATAAACCTAACGAAAACAAATTCAAAAAACATGCGAAAAATGATAAAATTGGGGAATTTGGTAGGGATCCAGTTATTTGGCTCAATATCGGCCTACACCTTAATTAAGTATAATTTATTGATTTGTTGTTCTTTTATCTCTCTTAGCAATTATAGATCGTAGGTTAATAACAAGCTTTGCTAATCCCGATTTTTCCTTAGATCTTAGTTAATTACGAAGCGCTCGTTAATTAACCCTTGCTATCGAGAAACCTAGAATAAGCTTTCTAAGTTTATCCGGACAACCGCCTTACGAATAATAAAAATAGACCAATTTAGGTAATAATCACACAAGCTCAGATTATTTAACCTATGTTATGTTATCTCTAATGATTCGGAACCATTAGTTGCTACACATGAATCAGGAATACAACGATTACATATTGCATTCGATTCTAGCAATAGGTTTTCATGAAAAACGATTCAATAGAGCATTAAAATCATCATCATTCAAATACCCAATCAATTCACACAAGATAACATAATCAATTTCTAATGAGAGAAAGAAACAACAAAACAATTAAAAAATGCTTAACTCGGGTCGTCGGCATTGATGTCACCTTCAAACTGGTGTGGGGAACTTAAATTTCCATGAATTTCTCAAGAAAAAGCTAAGTCCCCACAAAAATAACCTTACCAAAGACCCTCTTATAACACCTCCACTACAGCAAGCTCTCCTCTCTCACTGTGCTTCCTTATTCACTGATGTGATAATTAAAGATTAAGGTCCTAAACTACTATTCACTCTTCCACTCCTTTCCTTTGTTTCTGCCATAAGCCCCTTTGTTTGTCTTCTCACTACTGTAGTTGATTTGACAAATTAACTTCATAGACACACATACTATTCACGCAACTTAAAAACCTAAGCATCCTTTCACCTACTACGTCTACATTTCATGTAAATGTATGTGTTAAACACATACATTTTCTCTACTCTACTAGGATCTCCCTACTTCTTGAATTAATTATTGGTCCACTGGTACTATTCACTTGTTAAAAACATATGCCACTCTTCAGTTTTCTTCCATTGGCTGTGTGTTTTATTTTCTTCACTGCACCTTAGACTGTCATTTTGCTCCATTATTTCCCATGAAATTGACATTGTATAGGGCTGTCCCATCTATTAGCTTCCATCTTTATTTCACCATAATTCCAAGATGCTTTCCATTAAATTCATGTTATTGCATGCAAAAACCTAAAATTTCCATGCATAGTACCTGTGAGCTATATTGCTTCATCATCTTAATTTTCTTGTCTTTACTTGCTCTAATATTTATCGTTCTTACTCTATGAAGACAAGTGAGTGTAATTCTTTAGAAAATAACCCAAATGTAATGCTTTCGACTTACTTTAACTTCTTTGCTTCCAAATTTTACCTAGAATCACATATGAGTCAAAGTGAGTGTCTTAAGCAATTTTATGTCATTAATTGTTAAGTGTTATGAATTAATTAATTAAGCACATATCAATTTCCCCCACACTTAGCTTTTGTCCCTTCTTGGGGAAAACATCAAATTTAAGCTCATCGATCCAAAACATTTACTTATTTCCCATATGTTCTAAGAATACATAATCACAACCAAAGATGAGTGACTTTCAAAAATCATAGAAAGAACTCAGTATTTCAAGCTTTTACTCATGATCAATCAACATTCAATACCTTCAAGAACTGAGCAATCTAATGGTAGACTCAGAAAACGTGTTTAACTAAAATATATCTATAGGTACACTCAACACCATTCAAGATCACGACAATCTATAACCTTACATATCATTTCATTTCTCCACCACTAAAATTCATATGCAAAATCATGATTTAAAAGACTTTTTAAGGTTGTAAGTAAGCAAAGGTAAGGTGAAATGTATTTGGGTCAAGTAACATGCAAGCCATCAAAGCTAGTGAAACAAAACAGCATTAATAAAAAATTGGGTGTCGTCAGCTATAACGAATGCAACATTTATATTTCACAACCCCATTCAACTCTCACACACTAACCACATGAAGCATATACCAATCCGAAGGAATCACTCAAACAATTTATGCGAACAATATATTGAAACCACAAGAGTGAACCTTTCGAGCCAACATCTACTTCATATCCAATACACTCAAATAACCTATTCATCACAACTTTAGGAGAATACATTAATCATAAACAACTTTTCAATACATATGCACTTGCTCCTAGATACAATTATTTAAACATATTTTTTCATTCTTTTTCTTTTTCTCTTTTTTCTTTTCTTTTCTTGTGCTTTTCTCATTTCTTTCTTTCTTTTCCTTTCTTTTCTTTTTTTAACATTAAAAGAAAATACATTAACATAAGAATTTCAATTACAAAACATCCCAACATCATAACAAACCCATACATATTGACACCCCCACACTTAGAATTTTCTACATCCACAAACGCAACAATCACAAATGCTCCACTAGCTTTATGGCTTGGGTAGGACATTTGGTTAAGTATAAAGCAAAAAATGTGGTTGATACAAAAAGAAAGGCTAATAAGGCTCAAAGTGGGCTTATCAAAAAGGAAAATCATATAATGGGTAGGCTATTTGGCTAATATAGTTTATGAAACATAGAATGCCTAATCATATCCATGTTAATGCATGTGATAAACATATGGTCTCGAATAGAAATTCAATGCAAAATTAGGATGTACATGTCATAAAGGTCACACATGATCAAAAGACAATGAGACTGATATGAATGTTTCAGTCTAATAAAGCTCAAAATCTCACCAGCTTTGTCTACCACTAATCACTATTCTTTTAAAGATAGTGCACATCAACCAATCACAAGAGCAAAAGTACATGCCAAAGTTGCTATGAAATTCTCTAGTCAATTCATTCTCTACTCATGATTAAATAATCTTAGAAGCAATAGAAAATGAGCAAATGTTTCTTTGTTTGTTTTCTTCTTTCTCTCATTTTGATCGAAAACTTAAAAACAAGCAAAAATAAACTAACAAAGAAACACACACGTATAAAAAATAAATGCGAAAATTTAAAAGAAAAGAAATTTACTTCCCTTGGGTTGCCTCCTAAGAAGTGCCTTTGTGTAGGGTCGTTGGCTTGACTCCTTCTTTTCCTCACGTGACAAAATTGTGATCTTCAGGTATTACAGTTAGTGCCACTTCCACGCGTAGTTGTTCCGGATAGGGTCTTAGTTGATCATCATCCCCATGCAGCATCTTCCCTATCCTCTGATTCTCATTCTCGACTAAGTTCATACACTCTAGAAATATTTCGAATGTCTCCTTACCTTTTTCTTCTTCATTTATTTCCTTTAAAATATTAGGTAAAGGTAAAGAGTCATTCTCAATAATAATTATGAACTCAGTTTTACCTTCAAGCTAAAAGATGTATCTTTTTTTGCTTCAAGCTCCTCCTCAGCTTCAGTTTTTACCTTCGAGCTAAAAGATGTATCTTTTTTTGCTTCAAGCTCCTCCTCAGCTTCTTCTTCTTCACAAGCAATTCCTTGAGTACTATACTCAAGATTCTGAAGCTCCTCTTCACTCTGTAAGGTTTTCGTGCTATTATCCATCAGATACTCTTTAGGTTGATATGGTTGCGTCTCTTTGCTTTGTGATGCTAGGCGATTGATAGCTTCCATCAATTGATTCGTCTGGCTTGTCAAGTTCTGGATTCTAAAACTTGTTTCTTGCTGGAATAATAAAGTGTTAGCAACATACACATTAACTAATTCTTCCAAGGATCAATTTGAGTCTTGATAGGAAGCTTCTAGTATGTATAAGAATTATTGTGCTTCCCGCAAACTATCATGAAAGTAATTCAACTGATTATCTCATCCATAACAAAAGTTAGGTTGATCAGTCCAAACATTGTTATAGGATTAAGAATATGAATTAAAGAAAAAATTACTTCCATCCATATCAGAATTTTTTATCACAAACACGAAACAAAAAAAATGAAAAGATCAAGAAATAACTGAAAAGAAATCAATTACGCACAAATATATACAAAACACCAATTAAAATTATAAACAAAAACTAAACACCGCAATCCTCGATAATGGCGCCAAAATTGGTATGCGTATTATAACGCTAGTCAAAATAAAATAACTAGAATACTACTGTAGTTGTGGTGAGTCTAGGTCAATCCCATAAGGAGTGTTCAGTTAGCTAATGAAATGAAATTAAGGGTATGCTTGTTTGGGGGTAATGGGAAAAAAGGCATGGTTATGGAATGAAAACTTACATTTGGTATCAACCTATCATTGAACAGGTAACATTTTCATTACCCGGTTTTCGACAATACTCCATTCCGCTGGTAATTAAGAGGAATGGGAGTCATTGTTATGTTTTCTGACGCGAGATTTTGCCGTGACTGTGAGCACTGTTTTCACTCTCTTACCTACCTTTCTCTTCCGTGAGAACCAGAAACAATCCTTGCAGCTTCCACCAGTTCCTCCTCTCCCTCCACCTCCGAGTACTTCAAATAGTTCCATTGGATCAAATGGGTTCAAATCTCCACAGAATAAGTTGACGGAGCCTGTTTGGGACATGGTGAAGAGAGATTTGTCTAGGATCGTGATCAATTTGAAGCTCGTGGTATTCTCCAACCCGTACCGAGAGGATTTGGGAAAGGCTTTGAGAGATTGGGATCTATGGGGTTCGCTCTTCTTTTTTTTGTTTCTAGGCCTTACTCTCTCCTGGTCTGCTTCCGTAACAAAGGTTAGCCTTTTGCTTTGTTTTGTGCACCACTATAAAGGTAGAGGTTCTCTACTTGATAAAATTCCGTATATGAAGCCAGATTTCTCTACTTGAATGGATTTTATGAATCTTCTAATTCTTCCCCTTTCCTATGAAATGGTATGTATGTATTCTTATGTACATTCTTAAGGTTTATGCATTTTGCAGTTAACCTTTCCTTTTAAGTATTATTGAAGTGATGATGACAATTCTTTTCTCTACAGAAAGGTTAACTAAGAATGTTTTGGTTTTCTTTGTGTCTGAATAATTGATACTTATGTAAATGTTTCTTTTTTTTAATATTTGATCTTGTGTTTTGTCCTTTTTGTTGAAGGTAACTGCCAACTGTTGGGAAAGTGGGTTATTTATTCCGTTCCTAGTTGTATTTGCATTGATTGCTACTAGTTATGTGCTTAAAAAGGTGAATATATCTTCTTGGTTGAGCTGATGTTTTTCAATTTGTGTCCAGCATTTAATGATGAAGTTTATTTGGTGTAGGGACTTGAAGATCCAACAAGGAGTAAATACAAAATTCTTCTAAGTTGTTTACTAATTATAACTTATGTGATCCTACCTGAGTTGCCAATGGAATTATTCATAGCTGTCAATACATCTTTAATTGCTTTAGCAAAGCATGGGATATTTTTCACAGAGCCTTTTCGTATTCGTTTTGTTGGGAAGTTGAGTTTGCTTTCAAGAAGAATGTGGATTTTGGTTTTGTATGCGTCTCAGTTTTGTATGGTTCGTCAGTAACCTTTTCGGAGGTTATGGTTTTGTGTTAGGTAGATAACATGTTCATTTTCTTCTCCTTCAATTTGATAATGATTTATTTTCTTTTTGATGTTTAGGAACAAAGGTTTGGGTTAATATCTGCTATGACATAGTAGCTAGTTTAAATTGGTTTGTGAATGTAGCCCCAATTAAGTCCAAAAACATCATAATTATATACCTGATCCTTAATTAGTTCAACCATTGCATAATCAATACATTAGCATGAAAAAGCACTGCCCACGATCGTGGCATCCCCTGCCCTGCTACAATCGTGACATAAACAAATCTTCCATTTATCCTGCAGTTTTTTAGTTTTTCTCAGGACATATTTTTAGGTCAGTTTTGTATGACCATTATAACCTAGAAAATGAGGCATTTAGGCAACAACTTCTTCTAAACAAATGTTTCTCTATGTCTTAAGTTTCTAATGACATCAAATTCATGTAGTTTGGTTCAATATTCTGAAATTTATATCTAAAATACTACAAACTATTCTCATACCATGACAACACACAGTTCTCAACTTCAAGCTAAATTTCAACACCCTTAATGATAGAATTCAAATTCACTTACTTCATAAAAATTGTAGCTATATGTCTCTAGTTTAATGTAAATTAAAAATAATCCCATTTGGATATCTAAAAATCAATATATTGCCAAAATACAGATGCATGTTCAGTAAAAATGCTTCATCTAACATATTCCAGCACACTTCATCATCTAGTTCATCTATTTTGCTTAGTTTATCATTTTTAGCTTAATCACTCATCATTTCCCCATCATTATTAACTTCATTTCAGCTCAATATCATACATAATAATTCATGATCTATGTTTGATCATTAACCTAAAAACTGGACATATAACATTCATTTACAAAATCCATTTTTTCTGCACTTTTTTCAACCTCATTTTAGGACTCATTCTAACTCTAAATTATCTCTACATCAATTTATGAATCATTAATCATCATACATATAAAAGCAAGACATGAACATACCCAAGTTTTCTCATTCACGTTCCAACATATATATAACACCATCTTATGATCATATGCCCTCTAACCATCATCGTATATGCTTTATTCAACAAATCAAGACAAGTAAAGCTTTTTACCTAATTGTTTAGCTTCAAAGTCTTCAAACCACACTTAACCCTAGCTTTCCATTTCACATGATCATCACCACTTAAAGAGGAATGAGCTAGGTTTTTAGTAACAAGGAGGAAAAAGACAACAAGAAGCTTGAAGAAACAAAGGGAAGGAGTTGAGCAAAAACTCAGTGTGATGAGGGTGAGAGTATGTATCGTGTATGGAGAAGAAGAGAGAAAATGAAGAAGATGAAGAAACAAACATAAGCAATGAAAATGATGAGTGAAAGACCATCTCATAGTCTTTCACTAAGATATTTTTGTGGAATGGATGTGTGGCAAATGGCATGACACTTGTTACTTGCCACTTGCCACATGTCTTATTCTTATGGCTTTACTTGGTCCCATCTTTAATAACTAGTCCATTTGATTCCAATTTCTACTCCAATTATCTCCCAATTTTCAATGACATTTGTCATTAATCCTAATATCATAAATCAATTATTTCTTTTGTCACTTATCACTTATTTCTACTACCATTTATTGATTGTTTTGCCACTTCGCATTTTTCTAGTCAATAAATACCTAAAATTTCAGAAAAATCTCGAATTTCACTAAAAATTCTAAATCATTAATTATATACACCAACTAAATTTTCAAGACACATATTCCATAATTTACATTATAATATCATTCATACCCGAAAAATGTTAAATGAGTGAATGAACAGTCATTGTAATGTGTGCAATTTTCAATAATTATGTTTATGTATATGCTAACATTATGCATGAATATGAAATGCATTTTTTCTCTCAATAATAATTTTCATATAGGGTTCCTGGGTTTTAATCTTTAGTATGGGCACGGGATGTTACATCTTTGATAACAAATAAGTCACCATATGGACCAGGTGGATCACATGAAATGTAAATTATTCCTTCACATGTTGGTGAATCTAATTAACAGTGTTCACTGGAAACATGTTTTAGTTGACAAGATGTCCTAGGGGATGACATTACACCGTTTTCAACTTATTTGCCAGTTTTTTTAGCATAAACTTCAAGCAGGGGCTTCATAGTGTTTTTCCTCTTTACCCAGGCTTATAAGGAATAAAATCTAGATACAACTTTGTGCAAATATAAACTGAACAACTATTTGTTCTATGTTGTTTATTCTTCCCATCTGAATGATCAACTAAAAGTTGATCTTGGATAGGATAAACAAACACAAACCATCCACTAGCAGGATATCCCAGTGAGTAGGAAAGGTTTGAAGACAACTGGACTCCATTCGTGAAGACCTTCAGGAAAGAAGAGAAAAAAGGCTTAGCTAGTAGCTTTATGTAAAGTCAGATCACTATAGTAGCCTTATGTAAAGTCAGATCACTATAAATTTCTAAGTAATATTTTTATTAATAAGCACAACTGAGTCATGAAACTAGTAACTGTACCTACACAGAACCCAGCACCATTTACAACCTTCTAAAAATTGATCTAATTTTGAAGAAATGTAAACATCTCTTATGAAAGTTTGATTTGTTTGGATAACACAAAGGTTATAAAGAAAGTAACTTCCTTATCCTTTTTTTTACAAGATAATCAGGAAAGAAAAGTAACTGAAACCTAACGACCAACTTTAGTAAACAGTTATTGGAAAGCATGACCAACCAATTAAAGGAAAAAAGATGCCTTTGGTGGCTGAAAGGATATATTTGCAGAATGTTGAGTTCAATACCAAACCACAAAAAATGGGACTAACTAGAGCATAGCTAATAATAATTCCATCTTATTGCAGATTGAAAAATGACATAGACAAAAAATAGAAATTCCATAAAACAATGGCAATGTCAGAGAAAATAAGATAAATCCCAATACAAAATGGTGTGTAAGGAGGAAGTGAGGTAACATTATTTGCTCAGCTTATCTAAATCCAAGCAAATGAGGAACATCAATTCTAAAATGGTTTTAGTTCATTAACAATATTATAATTCTTCTTGTCGCGTTATATTTTCATATAAGCATGATGAGATGACAAAAAAAAAGAGATAAAGTTATTTAAATCTTGGAAGAAGGAAAAACTGTAACAAGAGCAAAGTAGTCCACCGCCACATTAGTTGTCTCATCTGCAGACCTTATCTCAAGTTCTCCACCACATTCATTAGATATAGTACTAAGAGGAAAGCTATTTGCAGACCTCATCCCTAAAGAAAGAAGGAACACCTACAAAAAGGAATAATACTTGTAAGTTTTCTTACCCGGTTTAAGATAATAATCTAACAAGGTCTTCAATCACAATTTTCCATTTAGTGATCATACCATAAAAACGTCCAAGTACAGTGTTATTTTGAAAGTTTCACTTTTTACAAATTATATGCTGAGCACAATATCAACAGTGGTTTCCATACAATAGAAAGGAAGGAAATCTACCGAAACTAGAGAACTAGGCACAATGAAGGAAGCGACCATGGAAGACTCTGAAAGCCAAATTTTGCATTCTCTAGACACCAATTTAGCACCAGTAACCTCCCCAATAAAGACAGATGTACCAATAAGAAAAGTGTATCTTTTAGATGCCTGTTTTAAGGAAAAGATGGCATCTTGCTTAATGAAGCAGTTTACACCTATGAGGGGTATTGGAGTAATTGTTCTTTAAATAACTACTAACGGTAGTTATGTTGCTTGAACGTTAAAAACCAAAGAACAAAAAAAGATGATATCTTCTTCTGGGTGTGCTTTCTAAATTCTGTACTGTTTTTATACGTGAAAGAAGTGGAAAAAACACATTATCCTATATTGTGCTTTAACCGGTGGAAACTCAACACAATCCAAGTATGTGATTTTGATTTTTGTATGCATATGAAAGATCCTGTTTATAACATTATCTATGTGATTATGTTCTTGCTTAGTTATTTCTAACATTGGTATCAGAGCATAGGTTTGTTTTTTTTATATATGCATGCGTACGATTTGAAATAAACCCATCGCATGTTTCATGTTGTTTTTTAGATCTTTTGTTTGTTGGACTTGTGATTGTTTTGTGGTTTCTGGTATGTCAAAAGTCATACTCGGTATCAAACTAGATTACTTCTCTCTCTAGAAGTTTTTTTTCTATTTCTGCAACACCAAAAAGATTACTTACTCGGTACGATTTCTGTTTCTTTTTCTGTTTTGTGATTTCTGGACCGTGATGCATATGAATTATGGAAAAAGAAGAACTCTTTAGCTCGTATCACGTTGCTGAGTAGTATGGATAATGATATCATGCGTGAGTTCCGTAAATTCGAAACTGCAAAGGGCATATAGTCTACACTGGCTGCTCGTTTTAGAGGTGCTTCAGTGACTAAAGTGAGGTCATTTACTATTAAGTTTGATACTTATAAGAAGTGCCCAGATGATACAATGCAAAAGCATCTGAGGAAAATGTCCAACATGGTAAGTGAGTTACATGATGTTGGTCATGAGCTTTCTGATGAACAACAAGTGCAAGCTATGATTCGTTCACTGCCTCAGAGTTGGGAGCATATGAAGATGCACCTAACTCATAATGAGAACATCAAGACAATGGAAGATACTACGAGGCATCTCATCTTGGAGGAGGAGCGTCTTGAAGCCTCAAAGATGTCTTTTGAGGCATATGCAGTTAGTTCTAGCTCACATGGAGCTATAAATAAGAAATGCAAGCATCATGGTGGACACAAGTGGAAGAAGAATAAGAAATTCAACCAATCCCCTCAGGAATCTAAGAAGAAAAACTGGAACCAACGTGGAAAGGAAAAACGTCTTTTCAAGAAGAAAAACATGAAACATGTAAAGTGTTATAATTGTGGTAATAAGGGCCACTTTGCTCGAGATTGTACTGAGCCTAAGAAGGTACAACTTTATAGTACAAACATTTGTTATGTGAATGTTTCTTATTATATTTTTCTAACTGAATCACATCCTTTGTGGATTGCAGACTTAGGAGCAATCAACCATGTAGCGAAGGATCGTGATGCCTTCGTTGAGTTTCATAAACTCCCACATAGTAGTCGATGGCTTTATGTAGGTGACAATTCTAGAGTTGCTATATAAGGAATTGGCACATATAAATTGGACATGCGTGGAGGACGACACCTCATCCTACATGAAGTATTATTTGCTCCACAGATTCGTAGGAATCTTTTATCTGTGTTAATGTTAGTTAAACTTAGTTTCAATATAAATTTCTACAGTGGTGGAATGGATTTGTATTTTGGATCTATTAATTATGGTCATGGTTTTTTATGTGACGGTTTTATTGTACTGGATGTGTTAAAGGAAAATAATAATATTAGTTATTCATTATTTACATCTAGTAATTCCAACAA
>JANQBM010626006.1:0-15836 GCA_025594535.1 Erythroxylum domingense | reverse complement strand
ACTTTTCATCACTCAACATGGTTCACTTTCTACTCAAGTAGCCTAATCCAAGTTCAAGCATGCATTCAATCTCATTCCAACTAGCATGACAGAATCTCATGGCAATACCCATCAAAATGATTCAAGTGTGGCTCCATTGCTTAACACAAAACAGATGATATGCCTAAACATGCATCCTATTTAACAAAATACGAACAATACAATTGAGAAAGTCAATGTCACCTCCCCACATTTAAAGATCATATTGTCCTCAATGTGACAAGTCAACCTCCAAATAAAGAAAATGACATCAAACCAAACAAAAATGACAGTAAACCAAACAAAACAAATCAAACCAAACAAAAGACATGAAACCAAACAAAAATGACTTGAAACCAAACAAAAGAAATAGACATAAATTAAAAGTATAGGATAAGAAAAGCTTATAGGGATTGAGATGACGACAGTGTTGGCAAAGGAGCTTCAAAATTATTCCTCTGAAAGAATTTAAGGAATTTCTTCTTCAAGTAGCGCTGCTCTTTATGGACTTACCGCATTTGGGTGTCGAGCTCATTGAGTTGCGATGTCATTTGCTATTAATTGGAGGTCATCTGGTCGAGAATTTGTTAAAATCGGTCGATCTCCACTGGTGCACTTGGTTCCTCTTCCACTGTTTCTTCTTTTGGCTTTGGGATTGCTCGGGATGTGGAGAGTTGAGAAGCGATTGTATCTTTGCCCCTCCTATTCTTCACTGTAGTACGTGTTTGAGGATTTCGGAGTTCCATATAATGGAATTCCAAAATCTCAGAGCACCTCAAATGAGATATGTCAAACATATTGTAATGAGATGTACACACATCTTCCACATCAAGGTTATGAAACAAAGCCAAAGCAGTTATAATATGAGACATGCTAAAATAAGAGCTGTTTTTATTCACAACACTAATTATTGATCAAAAAATCTTTAAAGGCGTATTGATTTTTATTTTTGATCTATGCACCACAGGAAGAAGAGTTCTTTGACCAAGCATTTATTACTTTTAATTTTATTAAACACAGTTAAGCACATAAATTTATGTAAAAGTAAATGCTCGACATTACGAATTAAAGTGTTCGGTATATTCCTAAAGTCAAATTTTTCTTCACCCGTTAGAGTTTTCCAATAATCATCCAGATAAAAGTCATCGTGATCATCTAAAACTTTAATGATTTACAAATTGAAAAGTGCACGAATGACATTATAATCCAATTTATAAACATTGCTAAACAACCTAAACCAGAAAACATCCATTTTTGGGTTATAGAGGACTGTAGTGAAAAACTCTATAGTCATCATAGGGTAAATAGGCACGTCACACTGAATGAACCTATTCCAACCTATGCTCGCAGTTAGTCGCTTAACTTTTAGCCTCACTCCTATGGTTTCTAACAATTCAAAATCAAAGTATCGAGGATTAATCAATTCCCTATCTCTAAGGTCTCAGAAATGCATACCTTCTTCCTCCGAAAAAATGAGAAACGAGGCACGATAAGCTGCCGCTAAATCAGGCTTACCTTCATCGGAGACTTGAAGGTGCAATTCATCGGTCGATTTTCGAGCTACCATCTTCTTTGGAGCCATTGGAAGATTAAAACCTGAAAAAATAAGAAATAGAGGGGTGAATTCGTTTTTTAGAGAGAGAGAGAAAAATCTTACCCAAATCCTTGTATTTTTGAATGATTAATGCATGAGAAGAGTAAAGGACTGTAAGATTAATGAAAAGAGATGAAAAAAATACCAAGAATCTAGAAGAAGATTAAAGATTTTAGAGAATGAGAGAAGAGTTTTTGTAGGCTAGAGAAAGAATGTGTGAAAATTTTAAGAGTGAATGAAAGAAGAAGAAAAGGAAGGAAATTTAAATTTTCTCTCGGATATCGTGGGAATAACCCTCCATTCCCACGATCGTGGGATTTCTCTCCGGAAACTTTCTGGAGAGATTTCCCACGATCGTGGGAATCACATGAATTCCCATTATCGTGGGTTAGTGTAATTCTTCCACTTCTAAACCTTCTTCCAAGCCTAGCATGCATTCCCTATAATCCCACAACCTACAAACACATCAAAATAACATTATCAACAAGAATTTTGAAGAGAAAACAAGTTAAAATTCAATCAAAATCTAAATAAATATCAATCAAACTCAAATCAAACATGATCATAATTAAATAAGTCAAACAAACAAGTAGACAAAGACTATCAAAAGAAAATAGAATTTCATAGGTTACCTCCCATGCAACACTTCTGTTAACATCAGTAGCTTGAGTCTCCTTTTTGCTCATGGTGGCTCAAATAAACAGTACAGTGATATTGCAGAAACTACTCTCAAACTCTATATTTGAGCTACCCTAGTATGGATTCCACCTTCCTTGTGGTTTTCCATCCTTTACCTTCTCCTATGTGATCGTTTCTTCTTGAACGCCTTCCTAGGATCCTCAATATCTTCCCATTCGCCTTGAGTTTCAGGTTCCTTAATATCCGTTCGGGGTAAAGGAGAATGATAGTCTTTCTTTGAAACCTTGAAGATTAATTGTTCGTTTCCTACTCTTCATGTTAGCTCACCCCCATCAACGTCAATGTTTGAAAGAGACGTAGGCAAGAATGGTCACCCAAGGACCATCGGAGTCTCTGTGTCTTCTCTAATATCCAGTATGTAGAAATCTGCAGAAAAGATGAATTTTTCAATCTGTACTTGCATGTTCTTAATGATCTCCTTCAGTTGGTGCACTGTTCTATCAGCCGTTTTCACCAATATTTTAGTGGACTCTGGCTCTCCTAAACCCAATTTCTGACTAAAAGTTTAGGGCATCATGTTGATACTAGCTCCTAAATCTGCAAATGCCCTGGCTATGTTAACTCCATTTATACTGTACGAAATGAAAATGTCCCCTGGGTCTTCTTTCTTTTGTGTTATGTTAAGTTTTCCTTCTGGGATGTGCCCCTTCTCCTCTTTCTTAATCGGTTCCTTTAATGTGAACTTTGTTTGGAGTTGATTCGTTATATCCTTAATCTTATTAGACTCAACCTCCTTAACATCCTTCAATGTTCTACTTGAACTTGATTTTCTCTGAGCAAAGATAGGATACGGAATCCCAAGTTGAGGCTCCTTGATTAACTTACTTACTAGCTCACTTGGAAGGACTTCAAAAACTGTTTGTGCTTCTCTCTTGTCTCCATCTTCCTTCTCATGTTTACTTTCCCTTTTTTGAGTCTGCCTGATAGCCATGTTCCGTTCCTTCGGGTTGACCTCAGTATTGCTCGGTAGACTACCTGCATTTCTAGAAGAAAAAGCGTTAGCGAGTTTACCTACCTGGACCTCCAAATTGTGGATGGATGATGCATGGTTCTTCATTAGCTGGTCAAATTTTACTTTCATCCTCTTCTAACTCTCCTCCTGGCTGGCAAACATCCTCTTTTGATTCTCTTCTTCAGCTGCCAGTTTGGAACCCAAAACCTCCATCATCTTGTCCATCTTGCTCTCCATCGATCCGATTCGATCTTGCTGAAATCTTGGAGGTCTTTGTGGTCTCGCTTAACCATATGCATTATTATTACTCGAAGAAAAATTTGAATGGTTTTTCCACCCCGAATTATAGGTATTTGAATAAGGATTGTTACCTCTCTGTAACTGGCCCAGGTAACTTACCTGTTTGGTACCACCAACTTCCAACAAGAAACACTCGGCTGAGCTATGATTGTTCTATCCACACAGCTCATATTGTACTTGCATCGCCTTACCTGTAGAGGAAGATACTCCTTGCATACTGTTCTACTGCTTCGTAAAGGCCATGATCTAAGCCTGTAAAGCATTAACAGAGTCAATGGGTATCATATCTTTTTGCTCCTTCTGCACTTGTCTTCTCCTCCTGCCAAATCACATACAACTTTTGCTCGTCAACTCCTCCAAAATATCATGAGCTGCTTCCACAATCTTCCTCATCAATGAACCTCCAGAGGTTACATCTATGGTTCCTCTCGTACTCGGATTCACGCCATTGTAAAATGTCTGCAGCAGGAACTCCCTTGGAAGGTTGTGGTGGGGACAACTTCCCTATAGTTCTTTAAATCTCTCCCAAGCTTCATAGAGAGATTCTCCATCATTCTATTGGAAATTTATGATTTTCTTGATGATCCTCGTCGTCTTGGTCAACGGAAAGTACTTCATGAGGAATGCTTAGGCAAGCTACTCCCAAGTAGTAATATATCCCGAATTCAACGAATTATACCATACCTTCGCCCAATCTTTCAACGTGAAAGAAAACAATCTCAGGTTAACTACATCATCGGACATTCTGTTGAATCGAAAAATGTCTCAAATCTCTAAAAAAGTTGACGATGTTGGCATTTGGATCCTCGTTGGATAGTGCATAAAATTGCACACTATTCTGCAATATGTTGAAGAGTGTCGGCTTTATCTCAAAATTGTCGGTTTGAACCGCTAGCCTCGCAACTCTTTTAGTTCATCAGTGTCCTCTCAACTCCTCCTTGCTCTCCTTCTTCATCCATATCTCTCTGTGTAAAATTTAGACGCTTTGCTCTTCTTAACTCTCTTTTGTGTCTCTTGATATCGGGATACTCATCTTCACTAACTTCTGTCGCTCTTCTCATACTCCTTGTATTCATACACATGTAAATACACAATGAAAAGTATAAAAAACTCTTAAATCAGAGTAATCTAAAATAAACAAGATGCTAAACAATCAATCCCTGACAATGGTGCCAAAAACCTGTTAAGTGAATTTTGCAAAATAATCTACTCGTTTTACGCTCAAAAATCGCAAATATACGGGTCGTGAGTTGTGATATCGATCCCACAGGGATTAATGCCTAGATACCACTTAAATTCAAATCAAACTTTGTTTAAGAAAAGAAATTGTTTAATGGAAATAATCTGAAAAATTAAATTAAAATTAAAAGACTAACAATGATCAATAGACAAAACAAAAATGCAGAAAATTGGAATTCAAGAATTTAATAACTAAAGATCACTTTCTCCTTATCTTGTCTCCCTCATATTTTATTAATCAAATTATGCCTTACCTAAGATGTTCAATTATATTAACTACCCTATCTCAAGGTGTAATTAATTGTCCCTAATCAAATTGAATGAATTCAATTAAGCGATCTCTCAACTTAGTCCCTACTCAAATTAAATGAAGTCAATTAAGCGATCTCTCAACCTACGCAATCACTCCACCAATTTAACCAGTTATTAAGCTATCCTATGGGTGATCAATTGAATTAGCTGATATCTCTCTTCTAACTAATGAATGAACTTGATGATTGTAATTCTATAAATTGTCAACTCTCGTTATGCAATCCTACACAAATAAGCTTACTCACTCTCTTGATTTATTGCAAGATATAAATATAATCAACAATCACTAAAGACAACTTTCATTCAATTCAATAAAATAGGAGTTTAAAAACATAATTCAAAAGTAATCCCTAAAACTAAATCAGCCACTCATGGTCTCTATAATATCACCAACATTCAAATATTCCATCTTACAAAGATTAGAAGAGATAAAATTGACAAAAAATTGAATAAAGAAAAGTCCTTCTCTTCTTTGCCAAAATCTGGAAATTTTATTGTTGATCTGATATTTTCCCAATTGTTGTTGATAATCCTTGAATCTTCACCTTCCTCAAGACTCAAAACTTGTATTTTTCACTCAAGGAGGCTCTTTTCTACATAGGATTTTCGTCCTTTTTCATCTATGGGGGTTTAATATGTTTTATAGTCCAGAAACCATAAGGTTTAATTGAACCCCGCATAGTCTCTCGGCCAAATCCCACGATCGTCGGATCTTACAATAGAAAGTTCCCTCTACTCTTCTCCTCTTTGGTCTCTAGCTCAATCTCCAAGTTGCTCAATCTTCATTCCTATATAAAAATAATCAATTCTTACCCTAAATTAACACCAAACATAAAAGAACAACAATGAAGATCAAACTAAATGAAAACAAACAAAATGAATCCTAAAATACATCAATAATCAACTATTATGTAAGAAACACATGCCAAATACTTAGAAAAACATAGACTAATGCACAACTATCAAATACAACATCTATAAGGTAACCAACATCTTGAAAGTGATATGGTGGTTTTATATGATAGTCGTGATTCCTTTTAATTTGTAATTAAATAGTTAAATTTAGTAGTTCCGTTAGGCTAGTTATATGTTGTGTATTATCAAAATTTTCCACAAGTAGTAAGATGATATCTTGAGAAGTTACATATCTAGGACATCTGACACAAGAATTCCATACAAATTACTTCTCAATACAATTTCTTTCAAATTCATTAAAATTTCATGTATTGATTCTTGAATACCTGGTATAGTAGAATATTTTTGTGCTATTCTCAAATTTTGCACATGTGAAAAATGTTCTTTCTATTTCTCTAAACAAAGCTCTTTGCTTCTGAATGTCAATTTTGTCAGCTTGACCTTTCATAAGTGGAGACAGAATAAAGTGTCCATAATAAAGATGCTTATTTTCAGTTCTTGATTCAACACACTTCCACTTTAGTGTCTAACTAGATACTATTCCTTTCTGTCATAACATAATAATATTTTATCACAACTTCTGCTCATTGCATACCATGATCTACTATTGTCCGAATAACATTTCTTATTAGATTTGAGCCTCAAAAGGTGTCCCTTACCCCTGAATCCATAAGTGCCAACAGAAGACCAAGAGATTACCTGGCCTTATACGTCGGTAATGGTTACAATAATATTGTTAAAGCTTGTTTGAACATAAAAAACTTCTTTTAGTACTTTATATGGATTCTTATGTGAACCTATAGATCTATTCCTGCATGAACCTAATTTTTCTTTTTTTGTAAAGATTTTGTCATATTTTATCATCTCGTAAATAGTTGTTAGGGATATATGAATATAACCATTTCATGTCAATGTAACCTCGTATTTTTCCATTCTTTTTAGAAAACTCTTATTTTTCAAATCAATGGACGAAAATTATAATTATCATAATACAAATTAAATTCAAGGAATTGAAACATATTTGTATCAATGAACAAGTAGAAAAATATCTAACACTATACACACACACACACATACATGGTCAATTATCTCATATGCATCAATTCTTTTCTTTTTAGCAAAAATTATCTTTTTGTATATTTGTGTTTTTGAGAAAATTATCATCATATAATTTAGTTGATCATTATCTATTATTTATAGATAATGTTATTATCTGTAATTTAATTAATAAAAGGTTATACCTTTAAACTCATCAAATGTGTTCTTTTATTATTTATAGTAACTAGTAAGGTTATTTCTTTGTAACCAGAAGGTCACAAGTTCGAGTCACAGAAACAACCTCTTTTAAATAAAAAGGGAAGGTTGTGTACAATTAATGGCCCTCTCTCGACACTCGCAAAGCAAAAGGCCTTGTGCAATGGGGTTTACCCTTTAGATAGAGTGTGTTGGATTGTTATCATTTGGTTTCACACTACATATGCCCTTTTTAAACGGGGTATAGTTCAAAAGGTTGCCTTTCCAAACATATTTTTCTATCAACACATTTCTTTAAAGGCTATTCCTATTCAAGATCTTTTAGCCAACTTTACTGGGAAAACTTTGTTTATGATGTTTAGCTCTGAAGTTGTAAATCACCTCTAGAATTTGGTTTACAAACAACATTCCACATAACAAGCTGCATTTTTCTGTTTATATTGGAGCTGCTCCAGGAAAAAAAAAAGGACGAACCTCTTGGGTCAATTTTCATGCAAACATCCTTGAGAATTTTCGTAATTTAAATATAATGTAGGAGTTTTGTTGTTAAAAAATATTTCATAGACTTTTTCTGTTTTTCAACCTACCATTCTATTTTTAATTTTGTTTATTAACCTATTTCTTTTGTTAATGCCAGTGTGTTAGATGAGAACTAAACCGTATACTTGTCAAAGTTAATTTTAGAGTCCTGACTCCTGAGTTACTTATTGCACAACTCTTATGAGACACTAACTCTTCTGTCATACCTTGTTAATATACTATCTTTTTTCAGATCAATATAATATTAAAAATTTTAAATATATGAAAGTTAATAGTAATTAAATAATATCATATTGAAAATAAATAATAAAATTTTTATTATAATTAAAATAAAAAAAATAAAATTTGAAAGGATCAATATAATTAACCATAAATTTATTATGTATGCATTAACCATGACTACTAATTCCATGCCAGATTAATTGACCAGAGCAACTAGAGAGACATGTTATTCCTTCTCTTTACATTAAAGCTCTGTTTCCTAGCTTCTTGTAATTCCATCATAAGGGCTCTTTGGTAATTCGCCTTCTCTTCAGTCAAATTCTTACCCAAATTCCTCTTGCATACCTCTTTTTTCCTTTTCTGAAAAGTTGTTCTTTCCTTTTTCCTGTTATCAAAACCCAATGCTGACTGATTCCACCGATGAATTTCCCCCATTACCCTCACCTAAGCCCTCTTCCCCTACCATCTATGCGCAAATTTGTGTCAGTGTGGATAGATCCAAAGAGCTACCAGACTGCATTCTCATTATGCGACTAGGTATTGACAATGTCCTGCAATAAGACATGATATATGTCTCTTATAGTTGGAAACCCTCGGTTATTATGCAAGGGAAGGTGTGGAAACCAAATGGAAAGGTTTTCTTTAAAGGAAATTAGGCGGAACTAATGGGCCTTGAAGATGCTCCTACTTGCCTAAGTGTACCTCAGTTGGAACTAGATGACACAAAGGGTGGGAGAAAAAAATCATATCACCTCCATCCAATAAAAGGGAAACAGAATATCTTCCTTCAGAGGCTGCACAATCTGAGGTTCAGGAGGAAGCAAATGTTTTGAAACAGATACAATCAGGTGATAAGGTGAGTGAGCTGCAGAATGAGGCAATTCTAGCTAATGTTAACCATTATGGGGGCAAATCAGATTCTTTACTTGATGAGGATGCTAATTCTTACACCAATTCCTCCAATGGAAAGGAGACGGAAGGAAGTGAGATTGAAAATTTACAAATAGTGACTAGATCAAGAAGTCAGAGGAGTGGAAGGAGGAGAGGGGCCAAAGGTAAAAATATATCGTTATGTCAGTCCTAATATGGAATGTTTGAGGTATAAACTACTTGAAAAAGCTTAATGCTTTGAGGGATTTTGTCGGGAGGATTAAGCCTCTTATTGTAGTTATGCTTGAAACTAAAATTAAGTATGAGAATATGAATAAGGTAAAGATTTTTGACTCCTGTTTGTCCTTCTTATCCAACCATCAATATCATCACTATGGTAGAATAATTATTGGGTTTAATACTAATTTCTTCAAAGTGGAGGAGGTTCTTTCTAATGATCAACTGATACATCTTAAAATCCACTTCATTTTGGAAGGAACTATTATCTATTCTTCCTTTGTTTATGGTTACAATACTGCATCTCGAAGAAGCTCTCTTTGGACCTCTTTAAAAGGCATTCAAAGCATCATATATAGCCCCTGGACGATTGCAGGTGATTTTAGCACCACTATTTTTAGAAATAAAGTAGAAGGGAATTGCAGCTTGAGGAGATACAATGAAGATCTTAACTTTATGTCGAATAGATGGGGGTAACTAATCTCGAAATGAAAGGTCATTTCTTCACCTGGTCTAATAAATAAAGGGATTCTTGGCTGATTCGAAAAAAATTGAATAAGGATCTTGTCAATGGAGAATGGCTACTCCAATTTGCTAATAGTAAGGCTCTATTAATGGATCCTCTCTTCTCTGATCACTCTCTCATTCTAGTTGAGGGACTTTTCCGAAAATCCTCTTCCCCACATCCATTTAGATTTAATAACTATCTTTGTTAAAGTGGATGGATTTGATGATGCAATCGGGAGGGGATTATCAGTTAAGGTTTGGGGTTCTAGGCAATTCATATGCTGCCAAAAACTTAAAGCAATTAAAGCAGAGTTGAAAATACTGAAAGTTTCTCATTCCCCTGACACTCAAGCTGCTATTGATATTGCTAAGGAAAGACTAGATGCTACTTAAAGTTTACTCTCTCATAATCCTAATGATTTAGACCTTCTTTTGAAGGAAAAGCTGGAACTTGACCTCTATTTAAGAGCAGTCCAAGATCACTTTTCGCTCATCCATCAAAGGACTCAGATTAACTGGATCAGGGAAAGGGATAGAGCTTTTAAATTCTTTTTCAATTCCCTATTTGATAGAAGGAATGTCTATAAACATATGCTCGATAATTAGAACAGAGGGAAGAAGTCTTAATGATCAATCAAGCATTATGGAGGAAGCTGTTAAATTCTATAGAGGTCTTTTAAGTTCAGATATGGATTCTGATTCCTTTTTAAACCCCATTAAGAATTTTATCATTAACAAAGTCACACCTGATGTTGCTAGGAAATTGGTGGAAGACATTATAGATGATGAGATCAATGTCATGGTATTTGCTGTGAATAAGATGAAAGCTCAGGGACCAAATGGGCTCAATGGATTTTTCTTCCAAAAGACACGATCCTTTATAGGACCCATGGTTAAAGAGGCTATTCATGAATTTTTTTCTAATGGGGTACTCCTAAAGGCGTTTAACAAAACTTTTCTTTGTTTAATCCCTAAAACTCCTAGGCCCTCTACTTTTAGCAATTTTAGATCGATTGTATACACTAATTTTCTCTACAAAATCATTGCTAAGATCCTTACTAACCGACTGAATGGAGTACTCAACCTCATTATCAGTGAGAATTAGAATGCTTTTATGAAGAATAAAGATATTGGGGACAACATTCTTATTGCATAAGAACTTCTTAAAGGATACATTAAAAGGAACTAATTCCCTAACTGTGATTCCCTAACTGTGCTGTCAAAATAGATTTCAACAAAGCTTTCGATTGCATCAATTAGCCCTTCCTAGTTAGAGTTCTTAAGGAGTTCAATTTTTCAATTCCTTTTACTAATTAGATTAAGGCTTGTGTTATAACTATAGCCTACAGTGTGCTTATTAATGCCTTACCTTCCAGAATTTTCAAAGGGAAGAGATGAATTAGACAAAGGGATCCCTTGTCCCCATATTTATTTATCCTATGTATGGAAGTGCTCTCGCTAATGATTAAGGCCAAAGTATCTCACAATCCTAAATTCAAGTTTCACTCTAAATGCAGGAAATTATCACTCACTCATCTCTGTTTTGCAGATGACCTTATTCTCTTCTCCAAAGTTCATCTAGATTCGGTGAAACTACCAACGGACACTCTCAAAGAATTCTCTAGGATGTCAAGTCTTAAAGTGAATTTCCACAAAAGTCACTTTGTTCTCTCTACTTCGACAGACTCTCTCCAGGGCACTATTTCCTCTCTGACTGGTATGGACAGGAAAAATCTTCCTCTACAATACCTAGGTCTTCCTATTTCCACCAAAAGACTATCCTTTGATGATTGTCTTCCCCTTATTGAAAAAATTCAAAGGCAACTGGGCAAATAGACAAACATATTTTTATCTTATATTGGTAGGGTTCAACTTATTAAATTTGTTCTATATTCCCTTCATCTTTACTGGAGTACTCACTTTCCCTTGTCAAAAAAACCAGTTAAAAATGTTAAGAAGATGATGAGAGATTTTTAATGGGGGACAACAAATAGAGGTTCTGGGGTTCTTAAGGTTAAATGGGCTAATTTGTGTAAAGCAAAGGTGATGGGTGGGTTAGGGATCATCTCTATAAGAGTTGCAAACAATATCTTTCTGATACAAAAGGCTTTAGAGAATGATCCAAAGTAAGCATTCATTATGGATGAAATGGCTCCATAGCTACTTTTTGAAAGGGAACAACATATGGTCCCTTCCTATAAGGCCATCTTATTCTTGGTTCCTTAATCAGATCTTAAGAAAAAGGGAAGCAGTAGTAAATGATGTCTTCTGTAAAATTGAAAATGGCCAAACTGCTTTCCTATGGCATGATAATTGGACAGGCTATGGTTCCCTTTCCTTTAAGTCTATTGTTGTTTCTACTTTTTCAGATTGTGACCACAAAGCTAAGGTAGCTAATCTTATAAATCATAATGAATGGATACAATTTCCTTATTCAATCAATCATCTGAAAATTTCCTGATTCAATCAGTCATCTGAGACCTCCATACCCTTATGATCCTAACTTACATAATTGTTTTCTATGGAAAGAATCTTATATTGAAACTTTTTCTAGTAAAATCTACAGGAAATGACTCTATTAATTTGATCAAGATGATCCTTGAGCAAAAGTTATATAGTGTAATATTCTCAGGCCAAGTTTTGCTTTCCTACGATGACTGGTGGTAAGGAACAGTGTAGCAACAACGGAGAGATTCCAATTTATCCAAAATTTGGATCAAAATTGTTGTCTGTGTATAAGAGGTATTGAAACTACGGACCATCAATTCTTCTATGCCCTTTTTCCAGTTTCATCTGGAATAAGATCAGAAATTGCCTTTCTTGGCATGGGACATCAAATTCACTCATCGAGGTTGCCAAGATTTTAACAGAAGCGTAAGCTTCCTCTCCACTCTAGAAGAGGAAGGTTCTATCTCTTGCCATATCTACCCAAGAGATATGGAAAGAAAGAAATCGGCGAAAGTTCCAGAACAAGGAACCTCCAGTTGATTTAGTGCTACAAACTATCAAGCAGAAAGAGAGAGAACAATATACTTACTAGGAAATGGAACAAAACTACTAGACAAGGACTAAATGTCAGATATTACCTGAGGAAGTCACATATTGCAAGTCGAAAGGAGAGCCAGCAGCGTTCCCACGACACAAGATCTCCACCTTCACTACAGGTATAAGGGAAGATAGGTAATATAATCATCTTTAGAAGAAGTTTCAACATGATGACAATGAAGATCCTTACCGGACGGTCGTGATTTGTATCGCAGATTGATAGAAACACCAACCCTAATTTGGAACATTTTAGGAAACTTAAAAGATAGGGGTGAATTTGATTACTAGTTTGGAATGAATCAACCGCAAATGTCATTTTTGTGCGATACTTATTCAATATATCTAAACGAAGTTGCATTTTCACTTGCTTTTATGTAATATCTTTACTGTGCTTCTTAACTATTAGAGAACTCTTCTTCCAATAGTTTTGTACTCTACTCTACTTTATTCATTAATTTATTTTTAATTTCTAAAAAAAGCAGCCAAGCTAGAGTGCAGTCTGTTGGTGTTGTTGTCTATTGGGCTTGGGCTGATCTTTCTATAATTCGCCAATTGATTTTATATATATTCAGAATTTTAAACTCCGTTAATTACATTGTTTATCTGTTGAATTATTCAGTTGTTTTCAAACTTCATTTACATTTATCACTAACTCCTAACAAATTGTGCTTTATCATTTCAGCTCGATCGTATCGATCCATTTGAACACTGACTCCATTGTTGGACAAAATTTACTCCATTCACTTTGAAGGTCTCTATGCCAAAACATGACAAACAAATAATAATAAATCGTTGGAAACTTTTCTAAATCGAAAGCCAAACATTCTTTAGTAGTTACAGAGAACAATACAAGTAAGCAGTCTCGCTAATTGGATCAGAAAACTACTGGTAGAATCCAACGTTTTGCACTAATCACAAGCGCAAATCATACGCAATTTATTAAACGATTAGAAGAGTATTTACAAACTACCATCTCGATTGTAGCAAATCAGACGGTCTCGGTGTCTTCTGGATCTTCGAAGTTGGGATCCTTCACATCCACAGCTTCATTCTGAACCCCGATCTCCGCCTGAGAGTAGCCGTCGCCGGCCCAAGTGAACTTGCCTCCATGGCCTCCCTTCTTCGGCGATCCGCTCATACCGGTCCCCGATTTCCGATCACTCCTCGCCTCCGATTTCGAGCTGTAGGTCCTATGGCTCTTACCTGTATTCTTCATTGCCTCTCACTCAATCCTCTCAGTGTCGCCTTGACAAAATGTGCAACTGTTTGGCAGTGAGAGAATAGAACGAGGAGTGTTCATTTATACATAGAGATGACAATTAGACAGGTTTTGTCCTCTTTTATGTTTTTTCTGTTTTCCAATTTTGTAATGTCTGTTTTACACCGAACCGAGACAGATTGACGCTGTGGGCGTGGAGTCATGTGATTCGAGGACGGCAATCGGATAAGAACGGCTATAAAAAATTGTTATTTACTCTGAGCGTTTTAATTTAAGATTTAAAAGATTCTTTAATTATTATAAAATTAAATAAATTAATTATTTAAAAATTTTAATTAAAAATTATAAATTGTAAATTTATTTATTTAATTTATAAGAAATTATTAATTTTAAAAATTAATTAATTAGTTAATAAAATTAACAATTTTTTTTACTAAAAATTTATTAAACTAAATTAAATAAAAACTAAACGATTTTTAAGTCCAACCAGTTGAGTAAAACCTTCATCGCTCTGTCTTCATTCATATGCGGGATCTTTGTGAGGGGAACTAATTCACTAATGTTGGTACCATTGTACAATAATAGCTACCCAATTATTATTAAGATCTTTTTATTCGATTAAGCTTATTGGATAAAATATTTTAGATATTAGACTAGTTTATAACTATTGTCACTCGTAGTAATGACCAACTTTGTGGTGTTGCCAATTTGAAGGAGAAATCAAAGGGATGAATAGCTTCTAGCTTGATCTTAATCTAGGAACCAATGTGTGTTAATTCTTAATTATTAGCTTTTACGAACTGTTAAACTATGCAATTACTTTTAAATTTTTTAAAAAATATATCCTTCAAAAATTAATATGTGAAATTCGCATCTAAAAAATTCTCTTAAAATATTGAATTTTTGTTTTAAATTATTATATTAAATATTAAATAATCAACATTATTAAATTACCTTATCATACTAATTTTTATAATTACCTCATAAAACAAAATATGACTTGTGATAGAATTACATAATTTGGCAGACAAGTTCTTGAGATTTGGAATAGTGTAATTTGAAAATACCTTAAACCACTGTGCTAACAATTTACTTAAAATACGTCAGTCAAAATTTCAATTCCAGCATCCAAATGACCTGTTATTTGTATCGACTGTGGCTGTGTAAGGGACAGTTTAAATAAAAAAATTAAATCAAATTATTACTTAAAAAGTTTTTATTTTTGAAATTAATTTAATAATATAAAAATTATAATATACCAAATAAATTTACATGTTCATACAATTTAGGCAATTTAACTTATTATTTATGAATTCATATATTTGAAATTAAATAAACTTATAAACTAAAAGTTTATCTGTTTATATATCAAACTAATGGCGAAGACTCACAAAAATTTATAAAATTTGATTGCTGGAATTTGAGTTTTAGGTTTAGGATTTCAGCTTACATTGTTAGAATTTCAAGGTAGGAATAGCTGGAATTTTAGGGTTTTAGTTGCTAAATAGAATTAATAAAATTTTAGTGAAGAAAACAAGCAATGGCAGATAAGAAACTTAGAATTACTCTTAGGCCTTGTTTGGTTGACGTGAATTCTTGCTTAAAAAAATAATCTTTTTCTTAAAATTTATATTATCATGTTTAGTTCATTTTATTGAGTAGTTAGAAAAGTAAAACTTCCCCAATCTAGGCAAAAAAGTAGCACTTTATTTAGATTCTAAATCGTATCTCTCCCTTAGTATTTAGATTATTTTCTTCAAGAATTTAATCTAAAAAATATGCTAGCTAATTCAATCCTTCCTTCTCTCTTAACTCTACGACATCTCTTTTATAACAATAAAGAATTTAATAATAATAATAATAATAATAATAATAATAAATGTAATTAATACAATTAATAAAATTAATAATAA
>JANQBM010625162.1:0-15845 GCA_025594535.1 Erythroxylum domingense | reverse complement strand
GCAGTGTCTACGAATCTGAAAAACAACCACCAATCCGTGTCAAAAGATAAGGTATTTTGCGCATCTTGTATGTTTTCAGTAATACATCGTTTTGTGTTATGGTCTTTTCTGCAGCGTATTGTGAATACTTGGGCCATACGCGATCCAACACATAGTCTATATCACTTATATCTAATGATGATAGGTTGATTTTTATTCCATTTTATACATGGTTTTGTAGTAAACTCTGTTAAAGAAAACTAGTAATGAATACATTTCTCTAAAATGTCAAGTGGTTATTCATGTCTATTATATAATCCATTCCAAATTCCTTAAATAAACATTATCAATCTTATAATCGAGTAAGAAACCATATTGAGCATAACACTTAATTAACACAACTTAATCCATGGTCAAGTAGCAATCCATATACTAATCACATGCCTCTGTAGTTAAAATTTTTAAATAAACATTTTAGTGTAAGCACTTCAGTGCATAGGAATGTATCAATTTATGTCCTTCACGTTAAGGTTATGTATTACTATTCATTTAGTTAAGGTATTCAAATAAACTAGTATTATCGTATGGTTTAGGTGACACTATGGTTTGTACTCACAAATGTTATTACCTTACTTAAAACTGGCACTTATTTTTTACTTAAAACTGGAACTTATTTTAAATACATCATGGTCATTTTTATAGATACTTATGCTACTCAATCTACCGAGTCTTGTTATATTTTGTAATGAGCCATGATATTCCTCCATTATCTCATTATATTCCCTTTTAAACATATAGGAGTTATATGTAAAACATCTTCTTTTATAAAGAAGAAATATAACGTGTTAGTTTTTTTAAGTTCTATTACTATCCACTATCAATAAAACAATATCTGTATAATATATAAATGCATACAAATCTCATAATTATATCCTTATCATAATTTCAATTGCAACGTATGTTTATCCTATAGCCTCTTTCTTTTACATCACTTGATTAAACAAATATGCATAAGATGAATAATGCTCTTAAATAATTATGTCTAAAAATGTAACCATAAACCAACATTTCCCAGTTACTAGCATAGTTTGTAATGCGTGAGAGTATCATTTGTACTCATAGATAATATGCCTATTTTTCATAAAATGTTGTTAATTATTTTTAATGAAACATAGTAATTTTATACATATATGTGGTATTGGATATGTGTCTTAATATATTTTATATTGAGAAAATTATTTTCATTCCACTTAATCATTATATTATATTTTAAAAATGTAGAGCTTATCTGTAAAACATCACCATTCCATTGTTAACATTACTAATTTAAAACATATATATTAATTATAGATGACATAAAACTTATAATCTTTATCCTTGCATGTGTGTATATATATATATATATATATATTTAAAAAAGTCAAAAACTTGATAAATATATTTGCAATTATAGGTTACAATACATATGCCATACGTAACAAACCTTCCCTAATAACTTCATTATTTGGGTTTTTTTAATGCAGTATTAGTATTATCACTGTTAAAATTAACATTACTTGGCTATCATATTAACAACACTTGGCCAATGGTGGGAATGGCTATCAACAATGGTTAAACCTTAAATATTAACTCATTTAAGGGTTTTTATTTGTAATGAAACGACTTGACCATTAGGAAGAATACAATACATGAAAAAGGTTTGGTACATTATATTAGTTACTTTCACCATTATTCAACAATCATCGCTTGATAATAGAGAAAAAAATTCAATTTCTATGATAATTTGATATGATTAATTAAGTTTTCATAAGAATAGCGATAAAACATATTGGCAAATATTAACTTTAAAAGAGAGACCGTAGATATACCAAAGAAATATAATGACTTGTTTGAAAAAGAAATACTTTTATAGGTATATATTCCTTATCTTTCGTGGCTTTTCTAAGGAAATTAACTAACAAAGTATCTTCTATTTTGAACCAAAATTTCTTTGCACCTGTTCAGGAACCTTTGATAAATAGAAATATTTAGTTATGAAGAAATAAACTTGGCAGCTATATATTTTGTATCATTATCATTATTTCAATTAGTAATACATACAACCAAAATCAATCTCTATAACCTTAATTTTTTGCCTATTTTCCTTTCTCTCACTTCTATTAAAATGTCTTCGTATACTAAAGATGTCTCAAACTACCAAAGTTCATTATTAATTTACATAGCCAAACTACAAAAGTTCCCTTCTTTGTTATCTCAATATTTTTCCTATTTTCTATTCGTTCCATACTATATGCTAGTGTAATCACACATTTTTGTTTAAAAACTGGGTGGTGGAAAAGGTTAAAGGAAAAAACAAAAAGAATGATATGAGTTTAGTGCATTATAAACAATGGACATCATCAACTATTAAAGTTTGAGTTAAAAGAGCTTTAGGGGGCATCAATTAGTATTCGCCTAACTCGTGTAGGCGGGATTACCAATTATGTAATATTTTCCAATGAGAGAAGAAATGGGACTATCATTTCAATTTCAAAAGTTGTAAATCACATTAGAGATTTCAAAATACATGTCATGTGTTTTTTTAGGGCTCAAACTAACAATTATATCTAAATATTTAGTTCCATATCCTCTTTTATGTGTAATGAATGATGGCATCTAAGGTAAATAAATGACGTAATCATAACATAAAGTACTAGTACAGTTTGTATATGGAAGGGTAATCCATAATTACCCTAGGTTGATTCTTGATTCATGACAAGGATTTGTATATAATCGTGCATTAATCTATGTTTCAAAAAAGCTTTAACAAACAAAATTTTCCTACATAGTCATATACAAAATTGTTAATTCACACCCTTTTCTAATTTTCAAAAGATAACATGTTTGACCATACAAAAGTGTAAGAAACCATGTTGAGCAAAACCTGAAATATATATTATTTGATTGATGGTAAATCATAGTTTCTGCTTCAAATTGTTTATACAAAATATATAATCACTATGCATTCAACCAATTGGATACTATAGGTTGTAATGGGTGATGGTATTACTTGTACTTAAAGCTAGTATTCCCATTTCTTTAAAACTTTTGTTACTTATTTTTCTCAAATAAATTATGGTATTATTTAGACATTGTGGTATTGGATATATGATCGGGGTGTTACGCTATGAAAAAGTTTTAATATTTTTAACCTCGATAATACTGCAAGTGCACAGGTCATTCGCGTAATACCTAAGGTATCAATCCCACGAGAAGGGTTAATCTAATCCTAAAATCTAAGGCCGAACTGAATCCCAACAATTCAAAATAAACAACTAATGCAGAAAATTAATCAATCAAACAATCAATTACGAGAATTAAAATTTAGAAATATAAATAGGATAGCAGTTTGCACAACCTAATTGAAAATCAACCTAGGAACTACCAATTAAGAGAAAGGGGGTTTTATCCTACCTTAATGAAACTTTAATTAATTATGCAATTATCGAATTACTAGGTCTAGATGGCCCTAAGGTGGATTACTCTCTCTCGAGTTATAATCTTTAATCCTAATTTATAATCCCTAGTTCAAATTATGGAATTTTAATCTCTCAATTTCCAATTTACCCAAAACCTAAATTATTTCTGAGTTTGTCTAATAATCTACTGGAAACTTATGCTCGATCTCTCATTAAATGATTTTATCGGTTTGATCCAATTCTTATCTATCAAACTACCTAACTTTCGTTAACCCAATTTGATGATATTCACTCAGTTCACCCTCTCAGTTTATTACTTAATTACTAAGCACAGATATTGATTCACAAATAACTCAATGAAAACACAATAAATCAAACTTCATTAATCTCAAGTATCAAAATCCCGAAGGTTAGTCTAGACAAAATTGACATTTAACAACAAATATTCTTGACGATTATCCCTATTCTATACATCAATAAAATTGAAATAAAACCGAAAGATATTGTTGGAACAGACTCGTGGAAGCTTTGACTATAGGAAACCACCTGTTCCGGGAAGTATTTCGAGTCAAGCTTCTTCTCCGCGTCTCTCTTCCTTCGTCTCCTTCCTCAAATCTGTTGATATGCTTCATAGGTTTTTGGAATTGACTGATGCAAAAAGGCTTCAAAGGCTCCTTCTTCTGTCTTGTAATGTTCTATTTATATCTTGGAAGCCCTAGGGTTAATTCAGGGTCAAAACAATATGAAAAATCTTGCAAAATTTGAGTTTCTGTATCAGCCTGATGCAGACCACGATCGTGACCAGTATCTAACCCTTTCTGTCACGATCGTGGCCTAAAGTACACAATCGTGGCCTGGCACATAGCTCTCTGTCACGATCGTGGCTAGGGTTTTGTCAACTCACCTCTTTCTATCACGCGATCGTGGACTGTGTTTTTAGCCTGAAACTCTTCAAAACTTCCATGTTCTTCGTCGTTTATCCTGAAATACTAACAAACACATCAAAGTACCTTAAAAATATAACATTTAGGCTCTAAGACTTATACTAACCCATAAAAACACTTAAACACATAAACTAACACAATTAAAACCTAAATACGCACTAAACATTCAAATTAACACTAAATACCTAACAAATTAAACCCCAAAATATGATGCAAATCCCAACTATCAACATCCCCACACTTAAATGTTTGCTTATCCTCAAGCAAACAAAACAACAAACACATAACACACAATGCAATAATGAGGCAATGACTTTAACTTCATGAAATAAATTTAATCTTAAACACAATCCTATAAGTTATATCTAGTCATTAATAAGCAAAATCTATGTCCAGGGGCTTTGAACTAAATATACAATTTAATCGAAATTTAAGTGTTAAATTATTTATCCTTTTCAACTGTACACCCACATTAATAATTCTTCGGTCCTTCAAACTCTGTAATTGTTCCTAAGTAAATTTTTATAAAAAGTCAAGCTTACTACAAGTTTGATAGGTTTATTTATGAAATACAACTTTTTTTAGTTTGTTTTATTTTTGAACATAGACTTAGTCTTTTTACACGGAGGCAAACATTGGTAATGAATGTCGATCCGGTTACTCACCTAAGTCATGTTTTTATTGAACAACTTGGTTGAAATGTCATTATAACTTTTTGACGCGAGGGCCCATATTTTTTATGCGTGTCGATCCCATTACTCAGCTATATCACGTTTTTAACTGGCTACTAGCTATATTCATAACCCGAAGGCCAGCAAAATAGTGATTTATTTAACAAAACAAATTTTTTTATTGACCTGCCTTGTTATTTAAGCTACTCATTTCTATGATAAATACTAGTTAAGCTACTTAACTTGAAAGGCCTCAAATTATGAATGAATGTGACAATCTATAGGGTGCTAAATTTACACTAAATCCTAATTAAGCTTTATATTTATCTAAAGACTCATAATTTACTAATTTTGTGAGCTAATGATTATTTACAACCTAATAGACTATGTTCAAAATTAAACAAATTCCACTCCATTTAAGCCATTCACCATTCAAACAGTTCACAAAATGCAACCTAATAAATATCATACAATATGCAAAAAACACATAATCCCTCCCTACACTTGAATAACACATTGTCCTTAATGTGAGAAGGAAACAAACAGACAAGGGAAATAAAACACAATATACTAGAAACATAAGAATAAAATACTAATAAAAATGAAAAGAAAAGGGTTAGAACATGAAATTGTTTATGGTGATAGAGATGGTGACAACGATAGTGTTGAGACCAAATTCGCTTAATATTGAGAGTATTTCCCTATCTTATAAGTGATTCAAAAGAGCAAAAGAATTAACAATCCAAACCGTTCCAAATCATTCAAAACTTATTTAAGAATTTAAAACAGACCTAACAACACAACAATTTAAATCTAACTACTAAATATGCTAATTTATGGTCATTAGCTTAACCTTTATCCTTTAAAACTTATCCAGAATCAATTATGAGCGGTTTGCTTCCACCCCTCTCGTCCAGCATCAGTTTTGTAGCCTGTGAGTAAGCTAAAATTTGCAAAATGATTAGAAGGACAATAGTAATAAAGTTGAGAAAACCAATTAAGCTCAGTAATGTCCTTTTTTCTAACAAATTGTCAACAAAATAGGGAATAACAAATCTCCCTAAATCTTCCATCGAATCCAACAATTTGTCTTGTAAGAAGGTGAGTTTCTCTCTTTCTTTGGTAATCACCTTTGTCTCCTCAACTTCTTCTGCTTCATGAATATAGACTTTCACATGTTCTTCAAACTCGATGTCTATTATCATCTGTTCTTCGTCCTCTTGTTCTTCAGAAGATTTAAACACATTAATTATCCTGAATGAGCTACTAACCTTCGGATTCTTAATTACATCATTCATGTTGAATGTCATTTGATCATCATTAATTCAAAGGATAGAGTTCTTTTCCTGGTCATCTCTCTAAGATTTTTCGATGTTCATATATGGTGTACTAAGATCTGGCAGATAATATAAGGGGTTTCCATCCTTTCCTTCATCTTTTTTCTTGAGTTCTTGATCTCCTATAAGGTCGGGATTAGTTTGACTTCTCACTGGTTCTTCTAGCTTTACCCCATTCCTAAGTGTGATAGCCTGACATGGCTCTATTGAATTTACTTTCATGTTGCGTAGACATTTTTCCACCTTTTACGTACAAAATTCCTTGAAAAATTGGCCTGTTCGAACCTCTAGATTGTTAATAGAAGATGTATGATCTTCTGTTACTTGTTCAAACTTCTTTTCCAGTCTCTTCTGGTTCTCTTCCATATCCGTAAGCTTGTCCATGATTTTGTCTAGCTTGGAATCCCATGAACTGGATTCATCATATTGAAATTCAACTAGATATTGATTTCCTAAATGATTCCCTACATTATTAGACCAATAGAATTCTTCCACCTCGAAGTGTACAGGTTCATATAAGGATGATGATTCCCCAACCAAATTGTGGCTTATTGAATTATGCAAGAGTACTTTGCTCCCTATAATATACATCCTACATGATTGTTCTTTTCACCTCTTCTTAACATTTAACTGTTCGGATGTCTTATTCTCATTTTACAATGTCTTGATGTGTCTCTACTTTATGCCCCAATTTTTTTAATTAAAAAACAAAAGTTAGTGGAAAAGCCTTAGACTAAAGAACTAAACTATCTCCTTCCCGACAACAACACCAAAATCTTGATTGGGGTATTACGTTATGAAAAAGTTTTAATATTTTTAACCTCGATAATACTGCAAGCGCACAGGTCGTTTGTGTAGTACCTAAGGTATCGATCCCACAAGGAGGGTTAATTTAATCCTAAAATCTAAGGATGAACTAAATTGTAAGAATTCAAAATAAACAACTAATGCAAAAAATTAATCAATTAAACAATCAATTATAAGAATTAAAATTTAGAAATATAAACAGGATAGTAGTTTGCACAACCCAATCGAAAATCAACCTAGGAACTACTAATTGAGAGAAAGGGGATTTTATCTGACCTTAATGAAACTCTAATTAATTATGCAATTATTGAATTACTGGGTCTAGACGGTCCTCGGGTGGATTACTATCTCTCAAGTTATAATCTTTAACCCTAATTTATAATCCCTAATTCAAATTATGGAATTGTAATATCTTGATTTCCAATTTACTCAAAACCTAAATTAGTTATGAGTTTGTCTAATAACCTACCAGAAACCTATGTTCGATCTCTCGCTACATGATTTTACCGGTTTGATTCAATTCTTATCTATTAAACTACCTAACTCTCGTTAGCCTAATTTGATGATATTTACTTAATTCACCCTCTCAGTTTATTACCAAATTATTAAGCACAGATATTGAATCACAAATAACTCAATGAAAACATAAAAAATCAAACTTCATTAATCTCAAAAATCAAAATCCCGAAGGTGAGTTTAGATAAAATCGACATTCAAAAACAATTATTCTCAACGATTATCCCAATTCTATACATCAATAAAATTAAAATAAAATAAGAAAATACTATCAGAAAGGACTCCTGGGGGTAGTGACTGCAAAAAATCACCTATTCTAGGAAATATTTCGCATCAAGCTTCTTCTCCGTGTCTCTCTTCCTTCGTTTCCTTCCTCAAATCTCTCAATATGCTCTCTAGGGTTTCGAAATTGACTGATGCAAAAAGGCTTCAAAGGCTCCTTCTTCTGTCTTATAATGTTCTATTTATATCTTGGAAGCCCTAGGGATAATTCGGAGTCGAAGCGGTCCAAAAAACTCCCGAAATTCAAGTTTCTGTATCAGCTTGACGTAAGCCATGATCGTAGCCTTACCTACTATGAACATGCCCAGTGCCTAGCCCAAAGTGCACGATCATGGCCTGGCACATAATTCTCTATCATGATCATGGTCTAAAGTGCACGATCGTGGCCAGGGTCCTGTTAACTTGCCTCTTTTTGTCACAATCGTAGCCTGTTGTGCCACGATTGTGGGCTGTGATTTTAGCCTGAAACTCTTTAAAACTTCTCCATTCTTCGCCATTTACCCTGAAACACTAACACACACATCAAGGTACCTAAAAAATATAACATTTAAGCTCAAAGACTCATATAAGCCCATAAAAACACTTAAACACATAAAATAACACAATTAAAACCTAAAAACGCACTAAACACTCAAATTAACACTAAATACTTAACAAATTAAACCCTAAAATACAATGCAAATCACAATTATCAATATAATAAGTCTTAGTATAATATGTTTTAAGGCTTAATGCTCCTTCCACTCACTAATTATATTCCCTTTTAAATATAGAAGTTACTTATCTGTAAAACATCTTCGATTACTGGCATTATTATGATCATCATCTTCCTCTTCTTATCATATATATCTATATATATAAACTATAAACAACACAAAAATTATAAATCGTATCTTTATGTACTTATATTAATTATAAACATCATAGGAATAATAAAAATCTCTACAACTATAGGTTACAAAAATCTGAATACAGTTCAATGGTAAACCAAAATGAAACATGCTCTTGAACACTTCCCTTCTTCTATATTACACTAAGAAAAGTTCCATCAAATGATTTTGCATTTCTTCTCAATGAACATTCCATATCATCATCAATAATCACCTTTCTATTGGTAATAACAACCTTAGCAATGCTTAAATGAACATATCTATTTTTAGGAAGATTAGAGTTCTCAACTCTAAGGTATAATGTCATATAAGATGGAAAGATAAGTACGTAACTCTTATTAAGGTTACATAAAAAAATAATCTAATTATTATGATAAGTTAAAGTTTGTTATTATTATTCAATCAGGAATCGTTCACATAAGTTAGACCCTTCCATTATCCATTTTTTGTTTTTTAACTAAAGAGAATAAATAAAAGTATAAATTTGATGAGAAACTCTATAAGTTACATGTTTTACATGGTCTTCCTTCATCCCTTCTAATCCCTACTTCAGCTTTCTTTACTGAACTCGTCTTTTTTGCTTTAGCTTTTATGGCCCTTCTCATCGTCCTTTTGATTTTGTTCCTCTATATAGTCTCCCTAATCTTTGTCCTCAACCTTTTTGTTATAACTTTATTCACCTTCCTAAGCACTCCACTCCTTGGAGCTACCATCCTTGGTGATCTCCCTTATCTTTCCATCTCCTTTAAAATCACCCCTCACTAGTTCCCACCTACTAGTCACCCTTTAGTCCCTTTCTCTAACTTGTCTCCCTTCCTTTCACACCATTTAGGTTTTGGTTTTGGTTTCTATTCCTTTGATTTGTCCTCTCTGATTATTATTTCTCTCTCTTTTACCTAGAATAGCAATGTTGAACAGTATGCCCTTTCTTCTGCCTCTTTCCCTCCTTTGGGGATGATTATTCCTCATAATTCTATCCCTTATATCCTTAGCAACATCTCCTCCTTCTTGTCATTGATCTCACTTCCTAGCTCTTGGAGCCCCAATTAGGAAAAAAATCACGACTTCAAGTCTTTGGTGACCCTACTTTAGAATTGAAGTTACATTACTGTCCCCCATGAGGACCCTTTAGTTATTAGCCCTCCCATCAATATCCTCATAGAAGGAGCTACAATGGAAGGCCATCTTGCTAGGATTTTTCCTCAGTAAAAGATCATCATTCTATATAGTTAAAGTATGGGCTATCTCAACTTAGAAATCATTAGGATTGTAAGAATTTTTGGTTAATGAGATTAATATTTTTCTATCAAAAATTTCCACCCCGAAGTAAGCTTAAAAGACAGTCAAAAATGGCCCTTGACACTATTATAATCATCCTTTTTCCATGTAAAAATGGAAATAAGGATTCAAATTATAAAAATAAAGGTGAAGTAAGTTCCCATTTGGCTTAACTTCCATAAATTACCTTTAAAATATTGGACCACCAAAGGCTTAAGTTACCTAGCCAGCCACCTTAGTAATCCTATTTACCTAGACAAAATCACTTCTAAGATGGAAAAAAATAGGTCATTCCCATATTATGTGCTCATGCATATTCAATAAGCACTTCTATATCATATTTCCATAATGCAGCTTAATGAAAACAACAATATTTATCAAGAATCATTGAGTATTTCCTACAACTTAAGGCTTGATTTTGGTCATAACAAAAAGTGGCAACAAATAGGGAGAGTATTCAAAATAAGCTTCACTAAGGAGCTGTTAAACCTCAACCCCTTTACCTCGAAGCTTGATGACTAGCTAGATTCCCTTCTAGAATCGACTAATAAGGAAGCTACTCCTAAAATTGTATAAAGTCTGTAACTCACACATCTCTAGTTACCCCGGATCCAACTTTGGAGACTAAACTTGGAGCACTCTCGAAAATAACAAGCATAAGAGTTTGGTAAGGACTTTTAATTTGTTAATATAAGGAGGTTTAACTATAAGAGGAAAGGTTCAAAATCCTCTCCTCAATCATATATTTTATCTATTGGAATATTAGAGGACTAGATTGCCCTAATAAACAACTTTTGTTTAGAGACTACCTAATTAATAATAACCTAGTGGGATTACTTGAAACTAAGCTAACTTATGAAAGCTATGGGAAGTTATCCTTCTTGAAAAAAGGATTGCAACATGATTGTTAAACATCATTTACTATTCAGAGGTAGAATCTTAGCGGCCTCTAATCCTAAAATAATTAAGGTTAAGAACTCTATCATCCAAGACCAATTTATTTACCTATCTATGAGACTACTAGAAACCAATCTTAATCTAGAGATTACTTTTTTGTATACTTATAGTCATACTTTCTAGAGAGTACCTTTATGGAATGAGCTAAAAAGTCTTACTTCTTCTATTAGTAGTCCATGGCCTGTGTGGGTGATTTCAATTTTATGTTGCACCAATATGAAGCTGATGGAAATTACTACCTTAAGAATTATTCAAAGGAATTGAGAGACTAAACCAAGGACATTTAGATCACTAACTTATCTAAGGAGTGTCAATACTTCATATTGTATAATAAACAAACTGGTGCATTTGGAAAAAGATAGACAGGGCAATAGTTAATAGACAGTGGCTAAATGAATTCCGAAACAGTAAGGCAATTTTAATAAGTCTCCTATTTTTAGATCAAACTCTAATTTTAATCCAAAATCTCTCTAGTATAACGATAACCTCTCATCCTTTCAGATTTAACAATGCCTTGGAGGATATAAGTTGGGTTCACATTAATTAGTATCAGAGATAGAATACATTCATGTGTAGTTATCCTTTCATTTTCATATCATTTAAAATTATAATTTATTTCTTTGTCTAAAATTTTGATTTTCTTATAAAATCTTACTTTTTTATTTATCCTTATTTTTAATCCAAAGTTCCATTCAAAAATCAAATTATGTAAATCATCTTCTTTAGGTTTTGTCCATTTTTTCTCACTACGTTAGGATTTCTCTTTGTCCAATTCCTTATTTTATGCCTATTATATTAGATTGTTCACAATTGAATTATTTGCATCATTAATTGATCAAAATCATGTGGTTGTGATAAAAAGAAAGAAAAGAAACAAAATGAAATGAAAAATTTTGTATGTAAAATTGCATTAAGAAATTATTCTAAATATAGTTTGAATTTTTTGCTATTCTTTCCCTATTTCATTCAATTCACTTACTTGACCCATCAATTATTTGTTTCCTTAACCATTAGTTCTTTAGGATTTTGGAATTTACAATGTTGAAATGTTTGTTTGAGTTGTTTAGTTCTTCAAAGATTTTGAGAGGGAAGTAAAAACTGGTAAAAGGCAATATAATGTGACTTTAGCAATAAGAAAAGCCAATTAAAGAGCAAAACATATTGGTTTGACATCTTTAGAGAGCATATACATTAGGGAGTGTGGAGAAAATTTATTTTCTTTCTTCATTAACTTCTCTTGTAGCTTCTAAATATGTCTTCTAAAGGTGTTCCAACATTGAAGGAAGAGAAGGATGACATGTACTTTATATAAGCTATACAATAAAAAAATTGGTAGGATGTACAAAATATATGATAAAATAAGAGATATATTGACGAAGTAATCCCATCAAATTGTTGAATTATAAGCAAGATGGTAACCTTGAGTTCCTAATAAAGGGAAGCATAATAGACGTAATCTGATCACCTCAATGAAAGCTAATGAAGAGAATGATAATTTAAGTGATGATGATGTAGTATTTGGGGCTAAAGGGGAGAAATTTAGGCATAAGAGAGGAGCTAGGCTTGATTGGGAGCCTAAGAGGGAGCCCAGAGAAATCTTAGCACCATAAGGATGGTTATAACTTCTTTTAAGGTATAAATGATCCCCAAAACTTATTTAAACTAGGAGATAAAGAAAAAAATGATCTTTGATTTCTCTAATTACTCTAAAGAAAAGAAGATAATGTTGACGATAGTAGAGTTTATTGATTATGTCATTATTTAGTGGGATCAAATAGTGAATAATAGGATGAAGAATTTTGATTGACTAATAAAGACTTGGAGTGAATTAAAAGCTTTTATAAGGAGAAAATTCATACAAAGCCATTATTATAAAGATTTATATTAAAAGTTGTAACGTTTTTCTCGAAAATCAAAAAGGATGGAGTAATATCATAAAGAGATGGAAGTAGTCATGATTTGAGTTAATGTAAATGAGGAAAAATAAGCAACTTTAGCAAATTTCTTAAGTGGGTTAAATAGAAATATAACCAATGTGGTAAGAGTTATAACATATGTCGAGTTGGAAGATATGTTGCATATGTAAACATAAAAGAGTATTAAAGTACCCTACTAGTACTAGTAACTCTTAAAGGCCTGATTGGGAAAAGGATAATAAGGGTTCTTCTAAAGAAAAAATTAAGCCATTTTAAGATAAAGATGATGTATAAAATAAGGGTACAGGTGAAATTAATTCTCAAGCCTTCTTGAAGTAGAGGCATTAAATGTCTTTTTGGTTTAGGGATATGAAATATTGTATCATAAAACCCAAATAAAAGGGTTATATTCGTAAAGGATAATGGAAAGGTGAAGAGTGTGAGTAACTTGGATATAAAGAAAGCTATATCACAACCTAAAGATTCTAGAGATGAGGGTATTGAGTATGTTATTATAGACAAAGTATTTATTACTAGGAGAGTATTAAGTATTCAATTCAAGGAGGATGGATAGACAAGTAGAGGGGGAATATATTTTATATTAGATTCCATATTTATAAAAAAATGTGCAGTATGGTTATTTGTAGAGGGAGTTATACTAATATAGCAAGTACTACTCAGACGGAAAGTTTAGACTTGTCTATTGTTAAGGATACAAAGCTATACAAACTTTAGTAGCTTAACAAATATAAAGGAATCAAGTGAAATAAGAAGTATTGGTTTCATTTTATATTAGAAGCTATCAAAATGAAGTCATTTGTGATGTAGTACTTATAAGAGCTGGTCACATGCTGCAAAGAAGGCCATAGTAATATGATTAAAGAATGGTATATCATGGCTTCAAGAATAGGTATTCCTTTATGAAGACCCATTACCTTTATACCTTTAACATCTAACTAGATATATAAGAACTAATTGAGTTTAAAAAGAGGAAGAAGAACAAATACTGAAAGAAAGAAAAATGTAGAAGAAAAATATTAAAAGAAAGAAAAAGGGAGAGTAAGAATATTAGATCAAAAGAAAGAGAAAAAGAATGACAACTTAAAAGAAAATGAGTTAGTAATGAATAATAACAAAGAAGCAAATGAGCTACAATAATAAAAGGATTGATATTAGGATTGCTTTCTATACTAACTAGACAATGATTGTACTTTAACCAAAGAAGCTTATCTTAAAATCAAATAACTCGATATATTTCTTCCTAATGTTACTATTTCCTTATTATATGAGTTTAATTATATGTTGACTGATGATATTCCTAACATATTATAACCATTAGAGGAATTAAAAATCAAATTTATTTCGTAATAAGGATTGTAAATCTTAACAAATCTGCTTATAGGCATAATCATGATAAGACAAAGGAGCTTCAAAAGGCAAGTAGAGGAGTTAATGACTAAGGAATATATAAGGGAAAGCATGAGTGTTTGTGCAATCCTAATGATTATGGTGCCTAGAAGGATGATACTTAGCAAATCTGTGTTAATTGTAAAGTTATCAATAAAATAATAGTAAAATATCGACATTTAATTCGTAAAATATATGAAATCCTGGATAAATTGTATGATTCTTGTATATTTTTTGAATTTGATTTAAAAAGTGTATATAATAATCATATTAGAATAAAAGAAGATGATGAATAGAAAATTACCTTTAAGACTAAATATGAGTTGTATAAGTGGTAGTAATAGGCCACATCAGGCTTGAGCCACCTATGGCCCTAGCTCAGTTTAAAAATTTTCCTGATTAGGCCTAGCTAAGCCTAAAATGTTAAAAATAACACAACCATAAAATATTATGGTTATCTAAATTTCAAATTCACTATGAATAAATAAAAATAAAAATAAAAATTTCATAAGAACATAAATTATAATAAATTCATCTAAATCCTGTACACCACAGTTGCTTAAAATAAATAAATCTAAGTTGCAAAAGTAGACAAATTTATGAAAATCTAAAATTTACTCTGACTCTGACTCTCCCTCGGCCCCTCTGTCTAGATCCACCTACCCGACTCTGCTGCACTGTAGTATTACTCCCAGTTCCTCCACCGTCAACAGACTGAGCCTCTACAGTAGCAGGACAGTCCTTGACCTGATGGTCCATGGAGTCGCATTTAAGGCAGGCTCCAGTCAACCTCCAACACTCCCCACTGTGTCTCTTCTCACAATGCTCACACACTGGAGGTTGGGTATACCCTGAACCTCTGCCACTGCCACTCCCAGTCTGTACATATCAGCACCTCTGCCCAAATCCTGACTGTTTGGACCCCCTGGTGATCTGAAAACTCTGCTCTGGCGCCTACTAACACTCCTGCCAGAACCACCCTGACTGTCACTGGGTCTCTTCCCTCGAGATCCCTGTCTAGACTTATCTTGAGTCGCCCTCATGAGCTGCTCAATCCGTACCGCAGCTGCTCTCAGCTCAATAAATGTACTCATATCAGATCGAGCCAATCTGGTCCTGATCTCCAGATTCAGGCCATTCTTGAACCGTCAGCACTTATCTGCCTCGGTAGGAATCAGAGCAGTAGCATACCCCATCAGCTCATTGAACCTCATCTCATAGTTTGCCACTGTCATCTTACCCTGCCTCAACTCCAGAAACTCCTGCATCTTCGTATCAAGATAAATCCTGGGCATGTAGTTATCTTTAAATGCCCTCAGAAAATCATCCCACTTCAGCTGGCAAGGCCTGGTGGTACTGCCCGGGACAGTCTTCCACCACTGATATGCAGAACCCTGCAACAG
>JANQBM010624740.1:0-15848 GCA_025594535.1 Erythroxylum domingense | reverse complement strand
CCATCTTCGCGGGGCACGGATCCGGGTATCACTGTCGATATCGGGTTCGGGTCCGGCGGGAGTTGGGGTGTTACATTAAGAGTTGAAAATTCGTTTGTCATAAAGCTCAACCATACAAACTATAAAGAGTCAATAGAATAAAATCTAAAAGTAATAGAAGAATTAAGTGTAATATCCGTGTATATTGTTAGTCAGATAGAGGTACTTTGAGCATAAGCAAGTTTGAATATATGCACAAACGTGAACTAGTTTCAATTAGTGTAAGGTTTATAAAGCAATATTAGGTTATCAATAGTCAAGTTAGATGTAGATTCAAAATGGGCAACAATTATGAAATTTGGCCATATATAAATGTGTGAACTATTATTGCAGTTTTAGGTGGGTATAAGAAAATGACATATTTTGTAAGGACTTTCTTAATGATATATATAGATTAATAAGAGTGAAGTTAAAAGAAGGAGATATAGAAGTGGTATAGAAGATGTTTCATAGAATAAAAGGGAAGAAGAGTGTATTTTTCTATAAAATTGAATATGATGAGAAAGGAAGATTGAAGAATGATTTACAGGTTAATACGAGGATTTAGGTAATATGTATTGAATTCAGTGGTGCAGTAAATGTTTAATCCTGCTTATCTTGTTAAAACTACTAAATATTGCTTACCTTATTTGTGAATGTAAACCATCATAGGCAGTCTATTTTGCTCAGTTTAGCATTATTAGGAATTAAGACCATTAAAAGTTTTTGTCAGTTGTTGCATACATTTTTAAAGTGTATAAATAGCAAATCAGTTGGCATTATAACTATAGATGAGTGCAAGAGCATAGATAATGGAATTGAAGTTATATTCCTTTTTATTAGACATCTGCTATGTTTTTGGAACATACTTAAAAAACTATAAAAATTATAATAAGTTGAAGATACTTTTATGCATGTTATGTATAATCCTAAAAACAACAAAGAATTTGGAAGAAAATAAATTGAAATGGTTTTTGAGTTTTACTTATAAGACAATTCATTAGTTAAATCTCTTTTTTATGACAATATAAGATAGGCTTCATCATATGTTAGGAGAATTTTAGGATGGGAATGTCAATAACCAAAGAAGCAAAGGATCAGTGGTTAATTTGATGGCTATATGCATGTTTGTAGCATAATGAGACAACTTTTGAAGCAATTTAAGAATGTAATTAAGGAAAAAATAGAGTAGGAAATATATTTTTATTACTTTGGTCTGGAAAGTAGTGTAACATTAATGACATAATTTAATATTGAGAAGGAATCTCAAAAGGTGTTCATTAATTCTCGATTTCATATTGTATAAAAAGAAATAACAAATATGATGTATTGTGACGTAAGAAAAAGTTGAAGTAAATGCAATAGTAAGATTTACAAGGTAGGGGAGTTTAGTGAAGGGTGAAATGTACCCAAGTTGTACATAGCCACATTAAAAGAGTCACTTGCATTGTCAAGTGTAACTTCTTATTGTTTGAATTTAAAGGGAATGTATGATAGAACATGTTCAAATTTTTTAGTAAGATGAAGATCAAACAATATCTATAATCTTTGTTTGTTAAGTGGTGTAAGGATATTAATTAAGAGGCATGTAAAAATAAAGGTTGGAAACATTCTACATAATTATGATATTACAATTAGTAAGAAATAAAAATTGAAATTGCTTGTAATAAGGCCTTTGATTATGTTGATGATAACGAATTGAATTTTGATTACTTTTATGATAATGTTAGAAGAAGAAAATGAAATTTTTTTATAAAGAATACAATTAGTTAGCAGTTCCTAGTGACTATTATGGGCCAATCATTTTCAAAAGATATTAGGTTAAAGGACCAGTCATCTCTAGGTCACGTGGTAGGTTAAAAATAAAAAGGTTTAGATCTCAAGTGGATGAGATCTAAAAGAAGAAACATAAAAAAGCTTGTTAGTTGTTGAATAATTTGTAATAAAATAATAAATTGAAATATTGAATTTGTCTTTTTCATTATATTACTAAAGCATATTAGTTGTGGAATAATTTATACTAAAATAATAAATTAAAATATTTAATATGTCTTTTTCATTATAACACTAAGTGATTATTAATGTGTGTGTGTGTGTGTGTGTGTGTGTGTGTGTACAATTACACGATTAATGTTGTTAGTTGGGTAATATTTTAAACACTTTTTTTTAATTAGCAAGTAAAATATGTTGTATAATTAGGTAATATTTACATGAGAGTTAACAATATGAATTGTCATTTCACTTAAATTGTTATCAGGTTAAAGGCTCAAATTTAATCACTTATATTGGCTTGATTAGCCTATAAACAATCCTAAAGGCAGTTGATATATGTATGCAAAGGATTGTATAGGAAATGCAATTCATTATTTTTTGCTAAGATTCATGGTATTGTATTAAAGAAGTCGTGATATTTTTAAATAACTTCTATAAATCCATAATAAATTGTAAATATGTTATATAATCTTAAAAAATTGTTATTTTTATGGATTTATGTAAAATAAATTAAGAATTTCCATTATGATATATAATTTAGGAAAATTGGAACTTGTTTTAAGATTTATCAACTTTCAATTTCTCTTGTTAGGAAAAAAATATCATGTGTGAAATTGTTATAATAATTATCCTATTATCATATGCATACAAAATAATGGGAGATTGAAAAAAATGGAATTGTTGTATTTGATTCGATAAAGTAATACTTTTGAGGCTTTGTTATACAAACCTATGAATTTTTAGTTTGGACATGTCCTTTTGACCTGGAAAAAATAAGGGAGTTTATGATAACTACCTTTTAACCACCTTTATGAATGGGGTCATCATAAGTTTACATCTTCCTACATGAGTATCAATTTTATTGATCCCCATAAAATGACATGACATGTCCATTGTTTAGGAAAATATGAAAATATTGAGTTTTGTGTATTTCATAATCTCATTGTTGAGTAAGCATACATAATCGTAACTTATAGTATTAAGGTGTCGATCCCTAAAGAAATTAGTAAAACTAAAAATGAAATAAAGACTAAAATAGTAATTTAAACAATGGATTACGAATTGATTGAAATTAAAGATCTAAAATTAACATAAGGAAATAAAAATAGGGCACAACCACGTAACAATCAAGAAATCGCACATGGCAAGATTAACCAATTATGAGAAGAGGGGATTGTTGATGTCATCAATTACTACTTTAATTACTTTTGATTTAATTGGTATCGATCCTAGAATTTTAAAAGGTTGATTATTCTCTCTCGAGACCTAATCATTAAAATCTAAATAATAATCTCTAGTTGAATCTGAATTTCTGATTTTTCAATTTCTCAATCAACAAAACAACCCACATTTCAATTAGTTCTTAAGCAATATAATAGACAATCAAGACCTCAAATAAGATCTCTCTTCATGTAATTATTTATTTGATATTTATAGGATCTATTAGATTGTTAATTCTCATTACCCATCCTAATCATGTTACTATTGGTTCAATCTCTCAATATGTTACCAAAGTATGCAAAAATCATAAACAATCACAATACCCAAACACATTAACATCAAAAGCAATTAAATCAAAATTGATTCAATAATCAATCCCAAATGAAGTTAGAAAATCCTTGACAAAGTATTCATCATCCTCATATCCAAACCATACATCATATGAAGTAAATAACAGGAGGAATAAGAAATAACTTGGAAAGGAATGGCAAGAATTGGTTGGCAACAACTACTCTTCTTCTTCTTCTTCTCTTCTCTCCTTTTTCTCTCTTCCTTGGCTTCTTCTCTAAATGGTAAGATGGAGGCTTAGCTCATTAGGGCATCTTATTTCATTTTATAGTTCCTTTTCCTTTTAGGGTAAAAACTAGGTTTTACTAAGGCCAAAAATTCCAAAATGACCCTCGAAAAATGAAAATGGAAGCATATCCCTTCGTCTGTCTCGCGCTTGTTACGATCATGACCTTTGAAAATGAGTTTTTTTCATGATCATGACCATTGGATGGATCATTTCTTTCGCGACCATGACAGAGATGTCACGATCATGGCCTGACTCTTTCTCTAAACTTTCTCCAATTTCTCTCTATATTCTTCATCTAATTTCAATCACTAACAAATACATCAAAATACCTCAAGAAAATAAAATTAAATTCCAATGACATTCCGTCAACCACATAATACTCAAAAATATAAACATACAATCACATTACACAATTCTAATCCTAAACATACACCATTCATCTAATTAACACCAAAAAACACACTAAAACACCTGCTAAAACATGATATAAACTATAAGTATCAACATCCCCACATTTAAACATTTGCTTATCCTATAGAAAAAACAAAACACATAAAAACTGAAACACCAAACAATAACACATATATACACACATATGCAGTAATGATACAATGACATCGAACTTCATGAAACCAATTTAACTTCAAACACAATCCTTCAAGTTTTTTTAACTTATTAACTTATGAAATCTATGGCTAAGTACTTCAGACTGAATATGCATACTAATCAAGACCTTAACGTCATATTCACTCACTGTCAGCACTTGCACACACATATTGATAATTAGTTAGTCAATCAAAATTGTAACTATCCCTAAATAGCTTTTAATGAAAAATCATGTCATTCACAAATATCGGTAGGATTTATTTATCAAAACACTATTTTTTTAATTTTCTTTTATATTAACCTAGTTTTTTGATGTAAAGAAAAAAATTTGTGACAAATGTCCCCCAGTTACTCAGCTAGATCACATTCTTAATTAGCTACTAGCTCTATTTATAACCCGAAGGCCAGTAGAATAATTATTTATTAATGATACACAATCTTTTTTCTTATTTATATCACCTACCTCTTTTCTTTAGCTAATCATCCTCATGAAAAGATATTAACAATGCTACTGATTCAATTGTCCTAAAATTATAAATGTATATAGCAAATTTTCTAAGGTGAATGAACTAACATGTTATCCTAATTAACATGAATATTTAACCAAAGATACCTAAGACATGAATTTCTCTAGTTAATAAATCTTTATCAATTAAAAGACTATGTTCAAAGCTAAACTAATTCCATTAAGTTCTAGCCATTGACATATTCACACGATTATTATGAAAACCTAAACAAAACTAATATACAACATGCAAAATTCACACTCAACATTAAAATAGCAATGCACACCTCCCCACACTTAGAGAACACATTGTCCTCAAAGTGAGGAGAACAAATAACAAGTAAGTTGGGAATAGAAAAAAATAATAGAAATACATAAAATCAAAAGGAAAGAGGAGGGTTAGAGCATAAAACCTGTCATGGAGATTAAGGTGGTGATGGTGATGGTGATGGTGTCAGAGGTAGGATCTCCATGCCTTGAGCAGCGAAGTATTTGTAAATTCCTTGGATGTCTCGACGTTGTCATTTTTGTTCCCTTTTTATCTCCTTCAACAACTTGGTATTGTATGAAATTGCGTTAAACACCTTCTCCCATCTAGCTATTTCTTGTTCTCTGTGTTCCTCACTTATTAACTCCTTAATTTGTTATTGTTGTGGTGCCGAGCTGGAACCAGTCTATCCTCTTTTACTCTTGACATATGATTTCGCATTGATATCTCGAAGTTTCGTATTATGGGACTTCAAGGTCTTAACTTTTGTCAAATGAAAAGTGTTAAGAAACTTAAGAAAATGCACAGTTAGTCCATCACAATTAACACCATAATAATTCGTAATAGTAGTAACTAAGTATCTCATGCTAAGATTATTGCTTCTCTTTTTCAGAGTAGCAATAATAGTATTTAAAATGTGGGTGGATGTACAAAATTGGATGTTATAATCCATGCACCACAAAATAAATAGCTCCTTCACCAAACACTTCTTGCTTTCACTTTCGTCAAACACAGTTTGATACATGAATTTGAGTAGCAGCAAGTATTCAAGACTATGAATTATGTTATTATGTGCATTTTTAATATCAAAGTTATCCAACCCAGTTAGTTGTGCCCAATAACGTGTGACATGGAAGCCATCGTGTTGGTCCATTATGGTTGACTCTGGGAATCCACCAATTTCACACAAAGTTTCATAATTTAACTTATACAATCAACCCCACAACTGAAATCATAATTCCTTAGGGTTATCTTGCTTAAATTGAAGGGATGTGAAAAATTCAAAGGTGAGCTCTTTATAGATGACAAAGATAAAACATATAAATTTCTACCATTGAATTCTTCTTCCTAAGTTTTCAACCTTTTCTCTCAATCCAATTCTTTCCAATTTCTCAAAATCTAAATATTTAGGCGCAACAACATTTTTAGAATGCAGGGTATGGAAATGGTTACCTTCCTCTTTCGAGTAAATTGAAAAGGGGCTCTATAATCCACTGCTTGATTCCTTTGTTTGCACCCCGACACTTACACTTTGCCCCTTGGTTGAACCTTTTTAGTTGTATGCTTAATTCGCGGACCCATTTAGAATGAAAGATGTGTAAAGAATTTAGAGAGAAAAAGAAATTTGAGGAGGGATATAGAGAGAAGTGAGAGGATTTGAGAGTCTTAATTCTAGAGGGAGAGTGGAGAGAGTGTTGTGGGTAAGAAAAATGAAGGTAAAGGTGAATATATAGGTTAGAGGGAAGAAAGGAGGGGTAAAATTAGGAAAAAAGGCTTAAAAATCGCATTTTTGCTCTCAGTTCACGACTTCCATATGTTTAGTCATTTGCGGGATAAGGAGTGGCAAAGTGATGGTGGACTCAGTATCTTTTAAAGAGAGCATTAAAAGATTTGTTACAAATATGTGCTCCTCCATCACTTATTATTTTCCTTGACACTCCGAATCGATTGAATAACCATTTAATAAATTTCTGCACAACATTCCCATCATTTGTCAGAGATGCCACAACTTTAGCGCAGCAGGATATGTAGCCCACGCCGACTAGAATGTATGTGTTCCCTATGGAGGACAGGAAAGGACACGAAGTTAATTCCCACACATTAAAAACTTCGACTTCTAAGATGTTGGATAAGGGCATCTTATCTCTTTTTGAGATGTTGCCCACTCTTTGACATCTATTGTACTGCATTACCAATGCCTTAGCATCTTTAAATAGATGAGACCAATAGAATCCACATTCCAGTAATCGAGCTGCCATTTTGTTTGTGCCATAATGTCCAGCATATAGAGCTTCATGACACTGTGTCAATATGTCCAACATCTCCTCCTCTGCAACATGTCGTCTTATCAGTCCATCAACACACAATCGATTCATCCCATAGATATCGGGTTCACTCATGCAATAATAGCTTCCTCTATTGATTTGACATATTAGAAAGGAGCTTACCACTGGTGATAAAATTTGCTATATCAGCGAACCATGGTGTCAACATATTGTTCAGTAGCATGAGAATTTCAATAGGAAATTTTTCATTAATGTCATTATTTTGTTCGAATTCCCCTCCTTCCAGATGTGACAAAGGGTCTATAACCATATTCTCCACTCCCTTCTTATCTTACACTTCCATGTCAAACTCTTGTAAAAGTAGCACCCATCGAATGAGTCTTAGCTTTGCATCCTTCTTGGAAAAAGACATTTTAGCATGCGAGATCAGTAAATATGATCACCTTAGAACCCATAAGGTACGAATGAAACTTGTTGCATGCATACACCACTGTGAGTAACTCCTTTTTTGTGGTGGTGTAACTTAGTTGACGTCCCGTAAGTGTCTTACTTGCATAATATACCGCATGCAAATTTTTGTCCTTTCTTTGACCTAACACATAACCTAAAGTTTAGTCATTCGCATCACACATGACCTTAAATAGGAGAGTCCAATCAGGGGATGTTAAGATTGGAGCTAATGTGAGTGCCTTTTTTAATTGATTGAATGTAGATAAACAATTATTATAAAAAAGGAAAGGCACTTCTTTAACTAATAAGTTTGACAAAGGTCTTGTGATTTGTGAGAAAGCCTTAATAAAATGATGGTAGAACTCAATATAACCTAGGAATGCTCACACGCCTTTGACATTGATGGGAGGTGAAATCTTCTAAATGATCTCTTTTTTTGCTCTGTCCACTTCAACTCCTTGGTGAGAAATTTTATTCCCTAGCACTATCCTCTCTTGCACCATAAAGTGACATTTCTTCTAATTCAATGCCAAACGTGATTCTTCACTTCTTTGAAGTACTCTTTCCAAATTAGTCAGGCACTACTCAAAAACATCTCCAAAGATTGAAAAATCATTCATAAAAACTTCCATTATGTCCTTGATCATATCTATAAAGATAGACATCATACACCTCTAGAATGTAGCTAGGGCATTGCATAACCTGACAAGAATTCGTCTATACATAAATGTACTATAAGGATATGTAAAAGTGGTCTTTTATTAGTGGGTCTTTATGAGTATAATCTGCTCGACTTTTTCATAATATTCGTTTCTCTTAATAGCGTCCACATATTTTAAAGGATTTCTTTTACCATCAGATACTTTAAATGAAACCCTTTCATCCCCCACTCTTAGAGTTAACTTACCTCCACTAACGTCTATAAGAGATCAGGCGGTAGCCAAAAATGGTCGTCCAAGGATAATAGATATCTTCAGATCTTCCTTTATGTCTAAAATGGAAGTCCGTGGGAAAGCTGAATTTGTCAACCTTAATAAGAACATCCCTGACTACACCCCTAGGATGGTTGACTAATCTATCAACCATTTGTACCTGGTTTTTGTTATTTCACTTAACTCCATCTTTTTGCATAAAGTGTAAGGTATCATACTCATGCCATCTCCTAAATCCATAAAAGCCTTATCCACTTTGACACTATAAATAGTATAGGGAATATAAAAATTCCCTAGATTATCTTGCTTCTTTGGAAGTGTTGCCCCTTCATTGAAGTTCTCTTTGCTTAATACTTCACTTTATAAATTCTTCAGTTCCTTTTTGTTTACTAATTTCTCTTTTATGGATTCCACAAGGGCAAGTCACATTTTTAGTTACTCTATTATATCAAGAACCTCATTCAACTCTGGTTCTTTTGACTTTCTTGTGTTTGGATGGAGCATGGAATTGTAGGTTAATATTTATTAATTCTCTTCAAGTTATATTTACTATGTAGGAAACATTCGTTAGCTCTTTTCTTTTCTTCTTCCCTTTCTTCTTTAACTTAGTTAAGTTTCTCTTCAGTGGCATGGTGATTTCCATTATCATTTCCTTCAAATTTGTTTAAGTGTTGCTAAGAAGGCTCCCCGCACTTTGTGCAAACAATGCGTCTACCAATTGGTTTATTTGAACTTCTAATTTATGGATGGAAGAGGCATGGTTCTTTGTTGCATGTTTGAATCTTCCTTCCAACCACTTGTAAGCATCATCCATGCTTCCAAACTTGTCCAAGATTTTGTCCAACCTAGTGTCCGTGGAGTTTGGTTTCTCTTGTTGAAATTCCGATGGCACTTTAGGTCATAATTAACCTTTTGCATTATTTGACCAAGATAAATTTAGGTAATTTTTCCACTTAGGATTATATGTGTAAGAGTAAGGATTGTTCCCCCCCTCCTTGACCAAATTAGGTTCTCACATAGTTGAGTTACTTTGTTTCGTTTATTTGCATCAAGAAGCAATTGATGTTATCATGGTTATCATGTCCACACAATTCACATCTCTATTGAATCGCTTTAACAAGAGTTAAAGAGGAGGCCTTTGTGTTGTTAAGTTGTTGTGTTAAGTTGTCAATTTTGGCTTGCATTTCCATCATTGATTCAACAGTAATGGCTCCCTTCTGCTCGCGAAAGGTTGTTTTCTGTCTACTTCTATCCAAAGACCAAAGATAACTATTACTTACCATTTCTTCCAATGGTTCCTACTGTGCCCAAAATAAGTTCTAAAAATAACTAGGCTATCCTACTCACAAGTATATGGAGTAGTTGTAGTTGATTACCCAGAGTTGTCTCCTAAAGAGATGAAATTGGTTTACTTAAATTAATCTTGAACAAAAATACAAACAGATACAATCCTAAGCACTCTATCCCAATTTGTTGCGTAAAGGTTTTAAAGGAAATCACAAAATTAAACTGAAAAGTAAATGAAATTAATTGGGAGACAAAGTGAATAGATTAATTGAAGTGGAAAACTCCTGAGAATTAGTTTCACTAATTTAATCTCCTATGTATGATTAAGGGGAAATGATTGGATAGATGTCTTACTAAAATTACCAATTAGGTTCTAAAATCAATTCAAATAACAAACTAATCTAACTTTCATATTCGATAAGTTTATTATCCAAATTAATTGTTAAACCTAACCATAATTACCACTTAAGTTAATATATTTCTAATTCTTAACCCAAACGTCTATAGTTTCTCATTTCATATTAAATTTCTACTTTTGGTCCTTCGTTTAATACTAAAATGATGTAAAGTTTGATCATGCTATTACATCCATTCAGTTTAAAAATTATAGCAATAAAAGACAACTTATTCCCTCAATTATGCATATTTGACTAAATAGCTACATTAATCCTCAAGAAAAAGGGATCAGCCCATTATGGAAATAACAAGATTAATCATCTTCATATAATTCAATCCCATGTTGATCAGTATACGAGAAGTATTAAAGCAACAAACAAGTAAATAACCGAAATAAACTACCAAAAGCTAATAGAGTATGGGTCGGTTAAGCTACAAAATAATGAATCCAGTAAAATAACAAAGAAACAATGCAACAAATAAGGAACATAATAAGCAAATAAAGATAAAATAAGGGAGTTGTTGTAATTTCCTTCCCCTCTCAAGCTTCCTGCATTAGTTCTTGCTTTATACTTCTGTTTGGTCCTTACTGAAATGATCGAATACTTCTATCTGTTCTCTATATCCTAATCTCTCAATCTGTGAGAATGAAATGTAGAATGAGTGTCGTGCTGCCAGCTTCTCTTCTTTCTATTTATAGTGTCATGTTTGGTTTATATTTTCGTTTTCATGCTTGTAACATGCAGATGCCACGTAATAAAATGATGATTTAAAGGAAAACTTTATGTAGTGTGCATAAGGAGTGGCCACTCACAGGTGTGAGAAGGCCTCGTGGGTGTGACTTAACATGCCACACCTATGACTTGCTTCTCATGACCATAAGAAGCAAGACTGCTGGTGATAACGTGAAGCAGGCTGGTGAGAACATGAGGCATGGCAGCTAGCACCATGAAGTTTGGTAGCTAGCGAGATGAAGAAGCATACAACTGGCACTGTGAGCACGTATGTGAGTTACATGGTGTTGGCATCACCATGAAGTATGGCAGCTGGCTAGGTGAGAGCATGACAATTGGTGTAAGCCGTGAGAAGGCAGCTGAAAACATGCATGGTATTGTCAACGTGAGAATTATGGACGAGAGCTACGTGAGAAGGTTACCGTGGCCAAATTTCATTAGAGGGATATCAATAATATGGATGAAACAGGCTTATTTTATCGTTTGCAAGCAGATCATTCACTAACTACAAAGCAATTAGAGTACGGGAAAAGGGCAAGGAAAGACTTACTGTTGTTGTTTGTTGCAATGGGGATGGTTAAGATAAAGTACCTCTTTGGATTATTGGTAAGTATGCTAATCCTAGATGCTTTAAAAATGTGAATATTGACAATCTTAATTGTCATTATCGAGCCAACAAGAAAGCATGGATGACTGGATTACTCTTTCAAGAATTTGTTCGTTGGTTTGATGATAGAATGACAGGTAGAAAAGTGCTGCTTATAGTAGACAATTGTCTAGCCCATCCCAAGGTTATTGAAGGCTTGAGAAATGTTGAATTGTTCTTTTTGCCTCTAAATACAACATTAAAAATTCAACCATGTGATGCTGGAATTATTCGATCACTTAAGATTTATTATCGACGTCGCTTTTATTCTAGCATCTTGGAAGGCTATGAGATGGGAGCAATAAATCCTGAAAAAATTAATGTCCTGGATGCTATCAATTTTATTAACGCTGCTTGAAATATTGATGTGAAGGCCACAACTATTGCAAATTGTTTTCGACATTGTAAAATTCGATCTGAAGAAGGTATGCTTCTAGAAGAAGAAACTGGTGATGTTGAAGGCATTCAAAGATTAGAGAAAGTTATTTCTAATTTACATTATAGAAATGGAAATGAAGCTTTAATGGAATCACCTACGGACGAAGAAATTATTCAAAGAGTAATGGGTATGGAAGATGATGACAATCATCATCCAGATGATAGTAACACTATACCACATGTTTCTCCAAAAGAAGCTTTTCTTGTCATAGAGACTTTGAAAAGTTACTTGCTTTAAAACGAGAAGAATGTAGTTTATGCCATCCAAAAAGTCAAAGATGAAATTGAATTTAGTTCACATGGAAAAAAGAATCAATTGACTATAGATACATATTTTAGGAAAGCATAAAATTTGAAATAAAAGTTATTTAAGAAGTGCTTTATTTTATGAATTATATATGTAATTTTCATATTTATTTAATAAATTATTATTTTATATTTTCATTGGGCCTCAAGGAATTTTTTTAAAAACTATTATCTTATGCATTTAGCGAGGTTATTATTTTATCCCATTGACCTAAGTCAGAACAGGAAAAAATTATTATTTAATCAAGGTTATTAATTTATCGAATATTCATTTATCAAGACTTTACTGTATGAAATTTATGCCATTATTCAATTTTAGTTGAATTTAAAACAGTTTGAAATGGGAAGTTCAAATGGACAAGGGTCAGATAGTGACACAGATGTCGGTGATTCTGAACCGAAATGGATGATTATAGAAAACAAAAAAAAAAGTGTTATGGTGAACTGTTGAATGGAAAAGACTTTGGTACTTTCACTTAGCCCAACTGCCCCAGCAAGAAAAGAAAACTAGATTATAACTACAGTGGAATCCTCCAACATGCACCCGGTGGGAAACAGTATTTCAAAGAAGGGGACAACAACGGAGAAAGGACTCAAGGGAGACCATATAGAGGATAATAGCGACCCGCTTCGTGGTTGCAGCCGTGATGATGAGTTAAGTGTGGCCTTGGAAGGAATTGCTATTAATCTTCCGACTAGAAAGGCAGAGGATGGTCTTTAAATAGAGGCAAGTGGATCCAAGTTTAAGGATGAGCTGATCAATAGAGGGTTCGACCCCATACGGGTTCATCATCTTTGGAATTACCATGGTCATTACGGATGCACGGTTGCCAAATTCAGCAAAGATTGGTCTGCTCTACGTAAGGCCCTTTCATTTGAGAAGGCTTACGAGACAAACCATCATGCTAGAAAGGAATGGTTTTCCAACAACGGAGAAAATTTTGGAGTACATTGTTGGGTTGATGATAATGTTGGAGAGCACCTAAGAAAAGTTGGAATCTTGAACCAATATCCGAAATCATAGAAGAACCTCGAAAGCAGGACCAACTTGTTTCCAAATTCATACACATTATTAAGATCAAACATAGACAGATGAAAGTGAAGGAGTTAAAATGTAGGGAGACTTCAGCTACATTCAACAAGCTGATGCACGTAAAAGATAGCCTTCTCCAAGCTTATAATGAAGGTATTCTTTGATAGAGCATTAATAGATGCCGCTGTTCCAAAATAACATTAAACTCCTTGGGTAATTGAGCTGCCATTTATTCCATCTACAAGCAATATAAGTTGCTGTGGAGGAACGAAACAACAAATAGAACTAAAAAGGACGGGGCACGGGGCAAATAAACCCAAGTAAACCAAGAGCTTAAGTTCATCATCCAGCAAACACTAGAAGGTCACTAATTGGACCGGATGAAAAGTTACTCCTAAAGAGGGAGGGATTTCATTCATAGGTAGGGCTGCCATATGAAGAATCACAAATACATTGATTGATATACAAGAAATCTTGTAAGACTAAATCCAAGATTCAGAGCATATAGACAAGAACCCATACTACATGCATAACCTAGCGTTTTACAATCCCAGATGAAGGCATATTTTGTTTCTTTATTTTTCGGAAACAAAGTAAAGCATGAAGTTTCGCGATGTCAGAGTCTGGTACAAATATAAATATAAAGAAAAAGTAAAACCCACAAAACTATCAGAAGCAAATCCAACGCAAGCCTATCGAATCCGGGAAACAACAAAGCGAGTTTGTATGGGCATTTTGGAAGCAGCAAGTGTAATAGCTTCTCTAGCAATATTCTCGTGCACTCCACCAACTTCATAAAGAACTTTACCTGGTTTTACCACAGCTACCCAGTACTTGATTGCTCCTTTACCCCTTCCCATGCGCACTTCAGTTGGTTTCGCCGTAACTGACTTGTGAGGCACTGTTCGGATCCAAATTTTACCGCCACCGCGTCGAATTAACTGGGTCATGGCCCGACGACCCGCTTCGATTTGTTTCGAAGTAATCCAAGCAGGTTCAAGTGCCTGAAGCCCGAAATTGCCGAAACATATGTGATTCCCTCCTCCGGAGGACACTCCTTTGACCGTCCCTCTACGTTGTTTGGGAAATTTCAGGTGTTGAGGGTTATAATTCGCAATAAAAAAATCCATGTAATGCACCCACATTTTATTCTTTATCCGTGTCCACACTTCGATACAAGAGTCCCGAAGAGTGCCGATCGCGTTAGGTAGTATTCCGAGTGAAGGGATGAGATTGACGGAGGCTTCGGTTTCGGCACACAAGACCGTCGACAGATTCGCAACTGAGAATGGCAACTGCACCGGGGTGGCTGTGGCGGAGGAACTGCCTCGGGGTGGTGTAGTTAGGGTCCGCGCTAACGTCCCCATTTCCGGTGTTGATCTTTGTATGAAATGTTGAAAGGCGGAGGCGGCAGAGTACATTAGATTCTTGTTCGCTTTCACGTTCCGTGTCAAACCCAGTAAGGCCATGTATGTCCGATCACGGTGTCAGGCTCCGTTTCACGGATCAAGGAGCTTCGTCTCAGAAAATGGTGACTGCAAAGTCGTCTAATCTAACCCTAGTTCTTTCTGGGCTCGTAAACTTGCCCATTTAACAAACCACCGTAGATTAATTATAATTGAATGCTTTGTCAACCAATTCGAGAGCCCAGCCAAAAAACACTACTAAGGTAGGAATGATTATGCAATGGGCTTTACTTGGGCCACACTATGAAGCTCGTATATTTGAAAACCCTAACTTGTCAGTTAGCCTCCATGTTTTTATATCCATCATCTGCCGGTACTGTGTCTCAAACTGAAATCCCTATCTTTTAAAGCTGGTAAATACATATTCATCAACAACCTATGAAAGTGTATTTTGTATTACAATCACGTTATCTTTGTTGTTTCTTTCATCTGATTATGACTAGAGGTGGTGGGTTATGATTGTAAAGAGAAAGGCTTGAGTGGGATGTTGTTCACAATCCAAACCCTTGTGGAGTTGGATGGGAATGGTAACAGGCTTATGATGTCTTGAAGTTTGTCTTCGTTTGCCCTCTCCGTCTGGGTTTGCCACAACGAAAACCGTTGAAATTAGTTACGTGATTTTAAAAAGAATTTAGTTACTTGATATTTTTTGGGTTAAGCCACGTCATATTTTAGAAGGATCCCAATGTTGGGAAATTGGGTCCGGATCAGATCCGACCGCAGCGGAATAATCACGAAACTTTTTCGTGACTTTTGATTTCCCGAAAACCAAGATTTATTTAATTCTATAAAATGATTAACACGAATAAAAACAAAGCGGAAATTTAATTCGTACCTTATTCCGAAGCTTGATCTTTATCTTGATGCATCCCTCGAACCGTCTCTGAAATCGATCCGTCTCAACCACCGTAGCCGCACAAGTGTCCGGCCTCTAACGGTATCCACAGAACAGGTTGAGAGAACTCTG